>KN471611.1:0-21987 GCA_000787095.1 Periophthalmodon schlosseri
ACAATTTTAATATTTGATTTCAAATTTTAAATTCAGTTTGCTAATTACCATTTTTAACTAATCTAACATGTTGAGAGCTGTGTAGCTCATTGAGTTTTTAATGAATTCTACATAAGTCTACATGAATTAAAGTGAATGAAGTGTGCTCCATTAATCTAATGATCTGCACTTCCCAACACACTTCGGAATGAGATCAGACATGCTTTAGTGCAGAAGGGATGAATGTATTTGAGTAAAATAAGTGTAAAGTAGAAATGAAAACAAGTCAAATCATTAAACCCAAACCCCAGTCTTATTAAGTGAACCTGATCCATCTGTGACTGACCAATCAGAGCTCTCCTTCAGGAGCAGTGACTGACCAATCAGAGCTCTCCTTCAGGAGCAGACTCTAGTTAAACTCAGGGTAGAGCAATAAAACCTGCTCTGAACCGGGTTAGGTTCACAGAGTGTTACTATGGTGACTGACTCAGACTTTAGGTTCACTCTCTGTGAAACTGAAAACCCTGAGTTGATCTCTTTTCAGGGTTAACAAACTCTGAGTTTGGCATAAACCTGCTTCTTGAAACACGGCCAGTGACGACTGACAGTAAAAAACACACCTAAATATTTGTCATAGAAGATTTTGTAAACATTTTGTCCTTGGTGTGTTAGAAGAACAAGAAAATAAGCCATGTTTTGACAAGGAGGAAATTGAGATATATGTGAGCGAGTTTCTCCAAACCGGCTGCTTTGTTCAGATGTTTTACCCGTCTGCAATTGTCAAAATTTACCGAAACTCGTCCAAGAAACAAACTGGAAAACTGGTGACAGATGTGAGAATACAATGCTCTCCCTTGTTTTTGTTTATAGCAACTTTTATGCAAATGAATAACGGACATGTGGCTGTCTGATCATATTATAGTGCAATGAACTTAGTGTCCCGGGGAAAAAACCTCTTTAGTATGTTATTGTGTAGAATTTGCACTGATTATGCTCATGTTTAGACACTTCTGAGGTTAGGTGTGGCTTTAAATATCAAAATTAATCTTTAAGTCCATGTAAACAGCTGCTCGGAGGGTCTGTACCTGTAGTTTAAGTGCCTGTAGGTTAAAAGTTATATATCCCACTTTTCACAGCGTTTGGTCTATATACAAACCAAAGACCAGGGGACTTTTGCAATAGTTAGAAATGCAGGGGAGCAACGCATGTTTCACCACAGTAAGTGCAGCTGCTGATGTGAGTTTAAGTACACTGTTTAAGTACTACTACTAACTACTACTGCTTATGTTTATGTGGTACTTTTTCAAAATATTTATGTTTTATGTGTTCTTAAGGATTTTATAAGTCTTACTTTGTTTATTTTAATGGAGGGAGATATTCTGCAGTTCCATGTGGAAGTGAATTCTGAAATGATTTTGTTTATGTGTTTATTTTTGTATTTTTATTCAATAAGCCATATTTGCGTTGTCAATAGTAACAGCAATAGCCTTTTACTTGAATCACAGAATACCACATCCAGTCTGCTTTGAACAGAACCTGCTTTTACTAGGCCTGCCCATAGACTGTATATATAAACGGACATAGCTAACCTGCCAGCCGCCGCGTTCCCAACAGGAAGTGATCATGGGGGCGCTTCCGGCTCCATCGACTCTGGTTCCAATTCACTTTTTATTGAAAAACTGTGGCCCTTCTCTCTGTAACTGCTGCTGTCAGGCTCATCATTTTGGTCTTAAACTGTTCGTATTAACCCGCTCTACATGATCCTGGTGTTTTTATTTTGCTATTTTGTCCATAACTCAAGATATAAACATTAATAACAGACAAATCAGGCGCTTTCTTTTTCCCAGGTCGCTCCCGCTAGCATTAGCAACAGGTTCAATTGACAGCGTTGCTAAGCGTCTACTCACTGCTAAACCAGCAGTGGAAGGGGCGTTAACTTCAACAGCTTCGCTCCAAATTGACTCTTTGGTTGCTATGATACTCGTGGTCGGAATTTCAAATATGGAACTTGGCTCCAAATTCACCCCATAACTGCTCTAGGTTCGACGAGCTTCATTTGACTGGAGCGGAAAGCGATGGATGACGTCACACTCACTTAGTCCACTTCTTTATACAGTCTATGGGTCACGATGAAGACAATATCAACTTATCATTCATTTTGTTATTTATTTATTGCAGTTTATTTTTAACAATTTTGTACATTTAGAAACTATTTTCGGGGATAATTCTACTTTAGAGTTCAGTTTCAATATTATCGTTTATTATCGTCTATATTTACTTCAGCAATATATCGCTCTTCAAAGTTTGTTATTGTGACAGGCCTAGTTTTACATCGTTTATGTAATTGTCATGACTCCATTATGAGTTCTAAGTTGTTGTTAGCGCTCCTGAAATGGTGTAAAGGGGGAAAACTGTTTTATCTGTTCTGCTTTAGACACTACTGCGGTTAAGGCAAAGACGACACATTAAGTACTGTATATGATAATTTCACATTTTAAGTGTTTTGTGTGTTGAAAATGTATCCTGATTATAATAAAAACAGATTATGAATATTCGTGATTTTATTATTATATGTGTTGTATTTTTTACTAACCGTACTGCAGTGGTGGAAGAAGTACTCAATTTTGTTAAGTACAAGTACAGATACAGGAGCAAAAAAGTAAAAGTAAAAGTATCACATGAAAAAATCAGAAACGGTAGAATTTTTTTTTTTTCTAGCTGTTTTTATTTGTATATTTTAATTTGCTCAAACTACGAACGTGTTAAAAATAAACCCTCAGCCTTTGCTCAAACACGAACGTGTTAAAAATAAACCCTCAGCCTTTTCAGCAGGTCTCAAACTATAATAAAAAATGCTTTTACTTTTCAGTCTAGTTTAAAAATGTAGTGGAGTAGAAAGTATCCACTGTCAAATGTACTTCAGTAAAGTTCAGATACCTTTCCTTTACTACTTTTACTTTGTCACGTACCACCTCTGTTGTACTGTGTGATACTGTGGTACAAACATAACGGTTTCTTTAAATTAAGGGGAGTGGTTTTATTCGTACGTCTGAACAAAGACCCCATTGTGTGAGTCTCCATGTAAAGTTTCCATATGCCAACACTAATAAAACGCACACAATATAACACTCGAGGTCCCATTCTGAACACTGTATATCTTAATGTACTTTCTATATATCATAACAACACCAGCCCATCCACACAGTCTCACTTCAGATGGGCTTTGTCCTGGGCGTTCTTGGGTCTCAGTGAGGCTTTGTTCTGGGCGTTCTTGGGTCTCAGTGAGGCGTGTGTAATGTGTGTATGATCTGTGAACATAATCTTTGGACATTGTACAGAATGGCTACATGTTCTTGGTGTAGTTTGCACGTGGACATTATAGTGTGTCCTCAGGTGAACTCCGCTGGTCTAGTTGGGATAGTTTTACCGACAGGCTGTTTTGTACCAAGTCATTTGACACTGGTGCTGGAAAATGAGCCCGAGCCGGCAGCATAATGCGCACTACTGTATGTTTCACAAGTCTACCAAGCTGACAATGGTTTAAACTGTAAAAAAAAAAAAAACGTGTTACTGCATTTTTACACAGAGCTAAACATACTGCTGCTTTATTTTAACACTCATCATGCTGCTGCAACTCAACTGTACTTTTGTGTAGTTTTTTTTTTAAAGGGATATGACGCTGTTTTTTGATCATTATAATGTTGTTTCCTCATCACAAACAGACCTGGAGTTGTGTTTTGTTTCATTTGCACATATTTAACACAAACCCTGTTCTTCTCTCAAACAGAAAACACTCTGTTCCACCTTGTGATGTCATGTGGTGATACAGGAAGTGCTCCGCTGTGTTTTTAAGCTTCACACACCTTCACTAGAATCATCTGGATGATTTCACCGCTGGAATTGTCGGTCTCTACTGAACAAAAGGTAAAAAAAGTAGCTGTTAACTTGAAAACTACCTCTTCATGACATCACAAGGTGGAACAGAGCATTTTGAGCTTTGGAGATGTAGACAGACTAATAAGAAACGGTTACTCAAATGTGAGTGAATGAAACAAAACACAACTCCAGGTATGTTTTTGAGGAGGAAAAACATTATAACATGGCTTAAATCTCACAAGAGTCTGTTTAGCCTTAATGTAGGACCTTTAATAATCAAATTGGACAAACATCTTAGACATTTTTAAAGAAAAACTGTGTGAAAAACCAAGTATTGTTTTTCAGTGGTGCAGAAAAAGGCTACACATTCTGAAAAAATCTAATCTAATTTCATAAAGAATTCAGTTGCACAACCTTTACTCCCCCAAAAACAGCATATTTTGTTGTTTGGAGAAACTATTGTCTATATTATCACAATCTTACGTTTTGATCATTGCAACGATTCAAACTATGACTGTGAGTCTCGTTATTATTGAGCAGAGATATTGCCATGTGAGATCAAAATATTTAAAGGTCCTATATTGCACAAAATAGACTCTTGCGAGGTTGAAGTCATGTTATAATGTTGTTGCCTCCTCAAAAACATACCTGGAGTTGTGTTTTGTTTTAATCACACATGTTTGAGTAACACTTTATTATTAGTCTGTCTACAACTTCAAAACTCAAAACGCTCTGTTCCACCTGGTGATGTCATGAAGCGGTAGTTTTCAAGTTAACAGCTTCTTTTACCTTCAATTCAGTAGAGATTGGCAATTCCAGGGTTGAAATCATCCATATGATTCCAGTGAAGGTGTGGCGGAGTTTAAAACACAGTAGAGCACTTCCTGTATTACCACATGACATCACGAGGTGGAACAGAATTTTCCATTTGAGAGAAGAACTTAGCTAAATGTGCAGGGTTTGTGTTTTAAACATGTGTGATTGAAACAAAACACAACGCCCGGTATGTTTTTGACGAGGAAACAACATTAGAACATAGATCAGAAAACAGCGTAACACGGGCCCTTTAAGTTTGGGTCGATCGTGCCGGTGCCTATCAGTTGCCGTCTATTGTTTTAAAATGGTGTTATTCGTCTACGGGTCTCGTGGCTTTTAAAATGGACCCATCCGGCTTCATACAGCCGCGGTCAGACAGGGTTAAACAGGCTTAATCTCAAATGATGCCTGGTGAACTGTGCTAATTAAATCAGAGGCCACCTGCTACTGTTACAGTCCGTGGCATCTGGCCGAACAAAAGAAACAATTAGACGCATCCCTAATAAACATAAATGCGCCCAGGGTTACAGCAAGAGACCCGTGTACCTGTGTCTCGGAGAGGAGTTACGTGGCATGGCTTGGCGTTCTGCTGGATATATAGACCAGATTAGAGAAAAAGATTAAGATTATTATTACTCGTGTGTGTAATTGCTTTGAATGAGTCTGTATGGATTATAAGGCTTGGTGTAGTTCTCCAGTGCAGTATTGGTAAATGGTCATTTTTATATAGTTTTACATCAAGGAACCACTCACCCATTCGCACACACGTTCATACACCAGTGTACGCAGACACCGGAGGCGAGGAGGAGAAGTGTCTTGCCCAAGGACACAAGGACACAAGGACAGCATTGGTCTATGGAAGCTGGAATCTCATCGCCAACCAATGGTTTTTTATGTCGAGAGCGGGATTCAAACCACCAATCTTCGGATCAGCGGGCAAACGCTCTACCAACTGAGCCACTGTCGTCCCACACATGTACACAAATGAGTTTCCCAAATTGTGGTGCAGGTCCCATAGTTGGTGGTACAAAAATATATATATATATAAAAATGTTTTCTATACTTTATACTGCCGTACACGTCATATTCTTTCAAATGTAACTTGATCAAATGTATAAATATGTGAACAACTTGAATGGAAGATGAATGACTAGAAACCGTTACAGTGTTAACTTTTTAAAAACATACTCAGATGTGTTTATTTTGCCCTTTTACTATGAAAAACGATTAAATAAAACTCACCCCTTTAATCCCGCTCACGTTCCTCTGGACCCTCCGCTCCTCCATCGGCTTCGTTCTTGAACCTTCCAGATACTAAGGTTATTGATTGGCCCCATTGATTTTCAAATAAGCTCTCGTTGTAGAAAGTAGAAATCCAATTAAAAGTTGAACTTGAAACGTTTAATCCAATCAAGACGATGATATTTATAGATTTTCCTCTCCAAATCAATAAGAAACTGGCTGCGCTGGTGTGTGGGAAAGAGCTCGAGCCGCGGTGGTCTCCGCTTTCCCCAAACAGTTAAACATCTTCATTATCTTTGTTTCATAATGGAGCTTGCACTTGACCAAATGAATTTTATCTGCAGCAGAGTCAGGGTTATGTCACAGGAAAGGCCTTATTTACAGCGGTGGAAGAAGTACTCAGTTTTGTTACTTAAGTAAAAGTACAGAGACCGGCGCAAAGAAATACTCAAGTAAAAGTATCACATGATAAAAAAAGTAAAAGTATTAAAGTACCTGTTTAAAAATGTACTTAAAGAGCAAAGTAAAAGTATTTCACGCAGATTTTGGGGTCTTATAAAGCTTCAAATGTAGTGATTTCGACAAAGATTTGAGCTGAATTTTGTTCAACAGAAACCGTTAAATTGATTTTTTTTCTAGCTGTTTTTATTTGTATATTTTTGCTCAAATTATGAACGTGTTAAAAATAAACCCTCAGCTTTTTCAGCAGGTCTCAAACTATAATAAAAAATACTTTTACTTTTCAGCCCTGCTCAAAAATGTAGTGGAGTAGAAAGTACAGATACTGCTCTCAAATGTAGTGAAGTAAAAGTAAAAAGTATCCACTGTGAAACGTACTTTAGTTGTTTATATTCTTAAATGGCGGCACATTAAGAAACAGGCATCTTTAGGTCCCCAAACTTCTATCAGAATCTGCAGGCTCTTTGTTCCCTGGTTAACAAACGCTTTATGCAAATATAAGTAGAGCTCATTCTCACAAAGCAATATTTATATAACATAATTAGGCGGCATTTTCTTCAGCAGTGACTCATTTAATCGGCTCAAACCTGAAGGCTTTTGTAGACAGCTCACCTCTATTACCCTGGGATACAGAATACACACTACCACAATATTTTGCAAAGATGTGAGTCTGGTCACTGGCTTCAAATGGGCGTGATTAACAGGTGGATTAGCCAATCAGGGACACGCACGGTCCGTCCATACTGGAAATAATAAAGGAAAAAAAATATCAAACAAAGCTGAAAAACATGGCGGATTTCTGCAGAATCAACGAGCGATGCCTAAACTCTGTTAATCTGAGGTGAGATACATTTATTTTATTTGTAAATCATAGGTGACCAACACAGACTGTATATATAAATGGACATAGCTAACCCGGTAGCCGCCGCGTTCCAAATAGGAAGTGATCATGGGCGCGCTTCCGGCTCCATCGACTCACTTAGTCCACTTCTTTATACAGTCCATGGCGACTAATGAGCTCCTTCGTTTCACATGCGTCACTGAAAAAAATGGACGATCTGATTGGACGATCACGTTTGACCGGGAAAAAATGACGATCTGATTGGACGATCACGTTTGACCGGGCTCGAGACGCAACAGAGGCCGTGGGGACCAGACTGATATCAATCTGTATAAAGAACACAGAGCGAGATCAGTCTGGATTTACCAGGTAACACCACTATAAGATCTTACACAAACACAGACATACCTCTTCTAGCGTGTGAGTTTGCTTGTTCTCTCTGTGTTTGCGTCAGTGGTGGAAGGTAACAACGTACGAGTAGTAAATTACTGTACATAAGTAGTATTTTTAGGTATCTGTGCTTTACTTAAGTACATTTACAGTGGATACTTTTAACTTTTACTTCACTACATTCGAGAGCAGTGTCTGTACTTTTTACTCCACTACATTTTTTAACAGGACTGAAAAGTAAAAAGTACTTTTCATATGATTTGAGGGGTTATTTTTACCATGTTCGTGGTAACTTCCTGTTCAAGCATCGGCTTTGAGCAAAACAAAAATAAATACACAAAATTCATAAGAAAAATTAAGAAATTGTTTTGTATTGTTACTGCTGAACAAAATATGTATCATTTTTAATCAACATCACTACATTTACACTTTAAGAAATGAACAACACTTGTGTGAAATACTTTTACTTTTTACTGTTAAAGTACATTTTTAAACGGGTACTTTATTTTTAATCACATCACTACATTTACACTTTAAGAAATGAACAACACTTGTGTGAAATACTTTTACTTTTTACTGTTAAAGTACATTTTTAAACGGGTACTTTAATACTTACTTTTATTTGATTAACTTTTTACCTCTGTATCTGCACTTTTACTTAAGTAGATTTTTTCATGTGATACTTTTACTTTTACTTGAGTAACTCTTTACCTCTCTATCTGTACTTTTACTTAAGTAACAAAAGTGAGTACTTCTTCCAGCATTGATCTGCATATAGGGTTTCCTTCCTTCCCTCAAAATGACATTATGAATTTCAGTGGCTCTCCCGGTTAAATAAAAAGCCTAAAGCCAAAGTCCTGTCCTCTGCTCCATGTATTTAGTTGTAAGATGAAGCCGAGTTACAGTTGCCGGGTCCACCCACAATCCCGTTGGGGAAATCCAGCTGGAATGGTCAGGCCTGAGTGTGGAGGAGTGGAATGTGGCAGGGGCAGAAAAGCTCCTTTCAAACGACCATTCACATACAACTTAGAAACAACATTTGGATCTTCAAGTTTTAAATATTCTAGTTTGTATTATTCATGTCGGGGAAGCAGTGCTGGATGAAGTACTCAGTTTTGTTACTCAAGTAAAAGTACAGATACAGAGGTAAAAAGTTACTCAAGTAAAAGTAAAAGTATCATATGAAAAATCTGCTTAACTAAAAGTATTAAAGTACCTGTTTAAAAATGTACTTCAAGGGTAAAAAGTAAAAGTATTTCACATAAGTGTTGTTCAGGTACTGATATTGATAAAAAATGATACATATTTACAGTAACAATACAAATCAATTTCTTAATTTTTCGTATGAATTTTGTGTATTTATTTTTGTTTGCTCAAAGCTGAAGCTTGAACTCGAAAACTTGAGTCAAAATGTTACCACGAACATGGTAAAAATAACCCCTCAAATCATATGAAAAGTACTTTTTACTTTTCAGTCCTGTTCAAAAATGTAGTGGAGTAGAAAGTACAGATACTGCTCTCAAATGTGGTGAAGTAAAAGTAAAAAAGTATCCCTGTAAAATGTCCTTAAGTAACGTACAGATACCTAAAAATCTACTTAAGTACAGCACTTTACTCCTTGTACTTGTTACCTTCCACCACTGCTGTGAAGTTTAGCCTACTGCCTGTTTTCTATTTTTTATTTCTTCCATAGCAACAAGTCAGATAACATTACACTTGTATATACATTTTGAGAATACATATTTATTGTTTTTTACACGTGTGTAATATAAACTTGCCGTTCCAATGGACAAAAGTGAGATCTTTTATTACATATGGTGCCTCCTGAAATGCACTGGTCACAATGGGGCATAGCTGGCAGTCTATATTAACATTAGATTATAAATGGGACGTTCAAGGGGCAGAGGAGGGAGGGGTCAGTCTCTGTGGGAGGGGGGCAGGTCATGGATGCTGTAATTACCACAATAAGGTCCAAATCACCGGTCAAGCTGTTGTGGGTGCAGTTTTTTTTATTTCCCATAATGCAACGCGCCCCGGGCTGGCCTGTACTCTGCGTGCGTCCATCTGACTCTGTGGATCTATGAAGACCTGGGACAGAGGAGGAAGATGTCGGAGAAGATGAAGGAGAGGTCCGTAAAATGGCAGCTTTGTTACGACATGACGGCCAGGACGTGGTGGATGGTAAGGTCAAAGGTCTTTCTGTTGTTTTTGGTTGAGTTCATGTCATATTGTGGGATAAAAGTTGTTGTTTTTGTAAGTTCAGGGAAACTCATGGAGGATTTAACTGTTTTGAACCTATGTTATGCAAAACTGACTCTTGTGAGATTTAAGCCATGTTATAATGTTGTTACCTCCTCAAAAACAGACCTGGAGTTGTGTTTTGTTTCATTCACACGTTTGAGTAACTCTTTATAATTAGTCTGTCCACATCTCCAAAGCTCAAAATGCTCTGTTCCACCTTGTGATGTCATGGAGTGGTAGTTTTCAAGTTAACAGCTACAGTTTCTTTAACCTTTTGTTCAGTAGAGATTGGCAATTCCAGGGTTGAAATGATTCTAATGAAGGTGTATGGAGTTTAAAATCACAGCGGAGCACTTCCTATATTACCACATGACATCACAATGTGGAACAGAGTGTTTTCAGTTTGAGAGAAGAAATAAATATACCTAAATACACAGGGTTTGTGTGTTAAACATGTGTGAATGAAACAAAACTCAACTCCAGGTCTGTTTGTGATGAGGAAACAACATTATAACATAGATCAGGAAATAGCCAAATATGGGCCCTTTAATAGTTAATTTTCAGAAGGAAATACAAAATATTTCATGAATTTGATTTTTACAGAACGCTGCGCATCATCATCAAGCTTTTGTTTCATAGAAACTGGAGCTATGAAACATAGCTATGTTTCATAACTCCAGTTTCATGATGCACAACGTGCATCGTGAAACTATGTTTCATTTCCCCCGTTTATAGAATCCCTCAGTAAAATTCAAGTTTATTACAGTTTTGACTTAATTTTGTAAAAACTTTCATATTGACAGGGACTTGTTTTATCACAAGCCAAAATGAACACATGATGACAGTTAATGCAGTGTCGTCCCATGTCCTGATAGTCCAACTCCTGTACAAACAAATTTAGTTGAATCGGGAAGTTCACCTAATGGAACATATGTCAAACCATGTAAAGCGCACATGTCATAAACCATTATGACTTATAAAGCTGCACTACGTAACTTTCCTTCGCTATGGGGATGTTTTACTTTGCCTGGAATCTTAAACAGTATGGTATTAAAGATGTCTGTGTAGTCCCTCAGTCGTTCAGGTCTGATCCATAGTAAAAGGCGAAGTCTAAATCTGTCAATTGGACAAATCATTGTAGGAGTGAAGACGTTTCGCTGCTCATCCAAGCCGCTTCTTCAGTTCTCGAACTGAACAAGTGGCTCCTACAACGATTTGTCCAGTTGACAGATTTAGACTTTGTCTTTTAGTATGGTATTAAACTTATGTATCTTGCATTTATTCAATAACAGGTGTTTTTATTCCCTTAAAATATCTTGAAAAACATATGTTCGTAGTGTAAGCAGAGTCACCTCTCCACAGATATTACCTGTAACTAAGAGTGGTGACCTGCTTGTCTCCTTGAAGATAGATGGATAAGTGCAATGCCATACTGTGGAACATTCCAGGCACAACAGCGCCCTCAAAGTCACTGTTAGTGTCACTACTTCCTGTCCAATTTTATCTCTTTGTTTTTTTTTTGCCAAGTCACGCTAAAATGAATAAATATTTAAAGATCAGGCAGTGGACAGGGAACATGTTAAAAACTACACAAATAAAATGAATACTTCACCGTGTGTTTAGAAAGAGAGATGTTTGTGTCTCAGTGCTAACGCTAATGCTAATTTTGAGGCATTATAAATATAAAAACAACATCACAAACTGAAGTATTCTACATTTAAAAACAACCAGGTAGTCTTTATTTTAATGAATTTGAATTTTAAGTTGTTTATTTTATGTTTTCCAATTTCAGTAAAAGCGACTGTTAGCTTTGAGGCGCCGTGAGCTAGCTAGCGTGCCACACACAGCCTGTAACATCTCCATGGAGACAAGCAGGTACACCCCAACAGAAAAGACAACTCATTTAGCTTCTATTGACATTATACTAACCCCATTTGATAGTTTGAATGATGACGTAACATATTTTTTTCGTAAATATGACACAGCTCCTAAAAAAACACTCGAGTCCAGATTTAAGACTCGAGTGAGCCTCTCTCTGCTGTGTTAATGTGATAGTAGAGCACAAAGAGCCCTTGTCCAGCCCGCGCGTTTCTCATGTGGAAGCGGCTGACATTTCTATCTGAATATTTATTTACTTGTCCCACTACAGTTTCATTGTGGCAGTGTTTAAGGAGCCGTTCGCCTGCTTGTTTCAATGCAAATGAATGCGAAGAAACGCTTGTTCTCAGGCTACACAGCATCAGCGTTTTGTCTCCGGAGCCGTGTAACAAAACCTGGAATAACTGCTCCAAACGACTGTGTACAAGAGAATGGATTTGCAGATCAGTATAAACTATAGATAACTGCTCCTTTGTTGCTGAATATGCAGATTTTTTTTTCTTTTTTATTAATTATGAAATTATGCAGAGAGTTGCTAGTTCAAATCTTAATGCATAATGTTGTTGTTGTCTCTGAGTTACACACAGTGGACACATGGTCAAGTCAAAGAAATAAGGATGTTTGAGCCCGGATGGGTCTGGTGTGACAGAATAAGTTGGTAATTAAACAGAAAATTATATAAAAGTTACTCTTGGGAAACGGTCCTATAGAAATGTAATGAAAAATGAAAAGCTAAAAGTAATAATAAAGTTATTCTCACAATAGGATGGCACATAGAATAGTTAGGGCAAGGAAAGGTTAAGTGGGAAATGTTTCATTAGCAGGACTAGCTAGCATTTCAATTAGGCTCTATGAGTGGGAGCGCAGGGTTATGTAACGGCAGAGTTTGCTGTATTAAAAGGGCTGGTTTTGAACACAACTCCATGTAGCTGTTTTTCTTAAGTCTTTATAAAATGGTAAATGGTGAATCGACACATTTATATAGCGCTTCACATAAAAAACGCTCATTTATACACACACACACACACACACACATATTCATACACACTAGTATACAGAGACACTGGGGGTTAAGTGTCTTGCCCAAGGACACAAGGACAGTATTCACCAGTTGGAACTAGGATCACCAACCTGTGAGTCAGTGACCTCTACCCAGTGGTGGAAAGTAACGAAGTAAAAGTAGTAAAGTACTGTACTTAAGTATAAATTTTTAGGTATCTGTACTTTACTTAAGTAGATTTTAAAGTGGATACTTTTTACTTTTACTTCGCTACATTTGAGAGCAGTATCTGTACTTTCTACTCCACTACATTTTTCAACAGGACTGAAAAGTATTTTTTAGTATTGTCTGAGACCTGTTCATAATTGGAGCAAATAAAAATACATAAATAAAAACAGCCAAAAAAAAAAAAAAAAAAAAAAAGATTGATTTTATTGTTTTAAAATTCAGCACAAATCTTTTTCAAAATCACTACATTTTAAGTTTTGCAAGACCTCAAAATCTGTGTGAAATAACTTTTACTTTTTACTCTTTAAGTACATTTTTAAACTGGTACTTTAATACTTTTACTTAAGTAGAGTTTTTCATGTGATACTTTTATTTTTACTTGAGTATTTTGTTTTTGCTCCAGTATCTGTACTTTCACTTAAGTAGCAAAATTGATTAGGTTACTTCTTCCACCACTGCCTCCACCAACAACAACGTTTATGCCGGGAGTGGGATTTGAACTGCCAGCCTTTGGATGAACTACTGTCGCTCCAAAATCAGAAATAAGTTTCAACAATTACGTTCTATAATGATTTTTCATCATCTTACGATTCCTTTGCCCTGAAGAGCCGAGGGCAGTGTGCTGCACCGTCACTAGAGGGCGGTAGGTCCATATTGAGTAGGCTCAAACAGAGGGTGTCATCTGTTTCCCTCGTTTTAACGTAATACGTGACTAAACTAATGAGAGTAGAAACGATGTGTGTAGTTTATCACTGTCCATTAAAGCTCCTGCATTATACAAAACTGACTCTTGTGAGATTTAAGCCATGTTATAATGTTACCTCCTCAAAAACATACCTGGAGTTGTGTTTTGTTTCATTCACACATATCTGGGTTACCCTTTATTAGTCTGTCTACATCTCCAAAGCTCAAAATGCTTTATTCCACCTTGTGATGTCATGTAGTGGTAGTTTTCAAGTTAACAGCTCCTTTTACCTTTAATTCAGTAGAGATTGGACATTCCAAGGCTGAAATCATCCAAATGATTCTAGTGAAGGTGTATGGAGTTTAAAAACACAGTGGAGCACTTCCTGTATTACCACTTTATGACATCACAAGGTGGAACAGAGTGTTTTCAGCTTGAGAACTCAGCCTAAATATGCAGGGTTTGTGTGTTAAACATGTGCGAATGAAACAAAACACAACTCCAGCTATGTTTGTGATGAGGAAACAACATTATAACATAGATCAGAAAACAGCGTAAGATGAGCCGTTTAAATGCTGCGTTTATTCCAAGTCCCGTCACCAGTTGAACAAGCCTCAGGTGCAGCTCTTTGGAACAAGTGGAGGGAAATGAATGAGTTGAGGTTGCAAAACTATAATAAAAACCTTGTCCAGCTGCTTTTCAAATCAAATCTTTTCAACAGATGATCTGCATATTGATCACGATTTGGGAGCTAGCTTTAGCCGCTAATTACAGGGGATGTAGCTCATGTAACACACAGGGCAGTGTTGCTATTCCGGTTTGTAATTATGAAAGCTGACACAAACGCCATTCCAGTTTATACCCAGAAGGAAGTAAAGTATAAATATGTCTTGCTTCACTGGTGGCCAATTAAAATAATCTGACTCATAATATGTTTCTGATGATGGTGGCATAGGTTTCATAAAGAGATTAGACAAAAACAACGACAACAAGCCTCCTGCTGCCAAACTGTGCCAATATTAAGATAGGGGCTGATAAAATAAAAGGTAACTCTATCTAGAACAATAACAATAGCTTTAAATGAACACATGTCCTTAACATAACAAAGTAAAAGTAGTAAATAACTGTACTTAAGTATACATTTCAGGTATCAATAGTTTACTTAAGTACATTAAAAAATATGAATTCAATTGTTTCTGTTAGCTTTCAAATATTAGCTTGAAATATTTTTCCTTTTTACTCTTTAAGTACATTTTCACTTTACTTTTACTTGAGTACTTTTTAGCTCCGGTATTTGTACTTTTACTTAAGTAACAAATTTGAGTACTTCATCCACCTAATAACTGTTGTGGTGGAGGGTCTGATACCTGCTTGTCTTTATGACGCTATAACTTTAGAATGTTACACGGTGCGGCATCAAACTTTTTTTTTATCTCCACGGAGAGAAGCAGGTGACACCATCAAGTGAACCTTTAGGTCAGATCTGTGGAGAGGCGAGCTTGCTCACAATAGGAATGCATATTTGAACTGTTTGATTTTATTTTTTGCCATAAAACTACTGCAACTGCATAAAAGTTAGCTACATATGTTTAATGCAATATACTGTGGAACATGTCAGGCAAAGCAAGCAGGTGGTGGACCCCTCAGCAGTAAACGAGTGCACCTTTAAGTGTAGTTAAGTTACACTACAGGCCTGTGTGACTGATTAGCGCTCGTAACAGCATCATGTGTAATAATAAACGTGCGTATGTGCTGTTATTAACACCAGAATACAACTGCAGAAAATGGGATAAACAGCTTCAGTTTCATAATTGTATTCACATAGTTCAGGCTTGTGAATCTAGTGAACCAGATGCTAAATCATTTTGACGACAAGGACATGAATACGGATCATAATATAATAATAATAATAACCATATCATTGCGCTCGCATGTTAATGTGTGATACTGCAGTGAAGGAGGCTGCACTCACTCCCTCCGGCTCGGATCAGCTCAGGTCGAGTGTCCGGTGCGCAGCTGACCAGTGCGTAGCGGAAGTGAGGGGCCCAGGGTACAGAGTCCCCGGGCCACAGCTCGCGGCCAATGGGGAGCGAGAATAATCCCACTATTACAAAACGGAGGAGCAGCAAGTTACAGACAACACGTGTGACCTGTTCAGGAAGCGGGACATTTGGGCTTTCAAAGTTACACATTAAAAGAGCCAATAAAAATCCGAGTCTTTCTATTTTGTGTTAAAAAGACGATTTAGCAGCGCGCCCCTTTGCAGCCTTTACGCGCCACGTGCCAGATGCCCAAAACGCACAAACTACAGCGGGTTGGCTTGGATCACAGGCTAAATAAAGTTAGATAATTGGATTTTAACTAAGTATTTTAATTAATTATAAGGCTCTATCAGTTTCCCCTTTGTAACATATTGCATTTGGTCATTTTCCTCAATTTAAAGAACAAACTCAGGTTTTATGACGCTAGTAATACTCCAAGACTATATCGGCCTAACTGAGATCTGGCCAACAGAATATAATCCCTATAGCAGGCTTCCAATTACGCGGAGCCAGATTTATGATAGCATAGTTTACAATTTTCTCCACACAAAGTCAAAATCCTCCAGTAGACTTTTACTTAGAAAGCGCCCGCCGGAAGCGCGCGCGCTGGCTGGTGTGAGCGCGTGGTTAGTGCGGAGCTGGAGGCGGCGCAGCGTCAGACAGTGAAAGTGAAGGCGGAGACCAGCCCTGCGCCCAAAACTCTGCCTCTTCTGGATCACGTTCAACTCCACTGAACAATCCCAAAACCATCCAAAAACTCAGCCTGGAAGAGGAAGGAAGACCAGAAAAAAGAGAAAAAAGCGCGAGCTGCTCCTAACTTCTTTTCGTCGCTATCTGCCAAGAATTGTCTTCCGGTGTTGACTTTTTTGCGAGCACTGCAAGAGAAAGCCCTCCAAAGCACAAAGTTGAACGTGAGAAATGTGAAGCTACCGGCTTGTGTGTTTCAGCCAGGCTCCGGGATTCCCTAATAATCCATGCAGTACAGTGCGATGGTACGTGAACATGGACTACTGTTGTTTTCAATGCTGTTATAACGCTGTTTGTGTCTTACATTATTCTCCTGTGTCTGCTCAAGAGGTTTAACTTAAAGCGGACCACAACACGCACACGGCCGGGCCAAGTCTGTCGTGAACTTGGCTCGTGTTCCTCAGTCTCTGTGAACATTCCCATTCCCCCATAATTTGGCAGTGTCCGCGCGGTGCGCGCGTGTAGCGCAGGAATGAAGTAGCATCGCTGACGAACGAGACACTTTTTAACCTAATGTTAAATACTCCAGTTAATAAGTACAATATCTTAATTAAGAATGTATTATTTTTTACAGTCACAGTTCTTTATTTGTAGTCAGTTCCAAAGCATTTATATCCGAGGTTCATAAAATCATGAACAAATTCGTAAGTTTATGTCCCTAAAATAAAATGTCAAACTCATAACTCATTTTAACTCATAACTTTGTTGTTTTGTTGTGGATATAAATGTCACTATTATAACCATCGTATTATCATGAAAGTCACTCTTGAGTTTATTCTTTGCCCTTAGCGGGGTCAAACTGGGCAAAACGAGTTTGTTGACTCTGCAAAAGCAAACTGCCAAAGCGTCCTGGAAAACTGTATTCTGATAAATATCACTGAAGGAGGCTTGTCCAAGTCTTTGTAATTGTCGTAAGGAGTGAATGAATAGGGTGTTTGAGGAGTGGAGACGGCACAGGACAGTGCATAGGGCTTATATGTGTGTACAGCGGCAGGAGGAGGAGTGTGACTGTGTAATTACGTGGGTGAAAAAAAAAGAAAAGTTGGGTCTGATTTGCTGGAATCGCGCAGGAGCGAAGGTGCACCGGTTGACTTCATATCAACTTAGTCTAAAGAAGGGCTGAACATCAGACACTCGGCGCCCTCTGAAGCTATTCACCATGCTTTTATGAACGACGTATCACTCCACGGAGACGCGCTACGAGCCCATACGTAACACAGGAGTACGCAGCGTTTGCACCGGCCACCACGAGCAGTTGTACATCTGCAAGTGCTTACACTGTGTTCCCTGTCCTCTGCTTTATTTCTCCCTTCTCCGCGGAGACGACAATCTTTGGATCTCGAAAAACTCACGGATGTTCTTGGATACCCCTTTTGCTCCTTGCTGTTTTACGCGGATAGCTCCATAGTCTTGAACGCTGCACTCTGGTCCTGGAATGGCGCGATAAAGTGATCAGGGAGCTATCAATAGAAGAAGTAATTTACCGTCCCTGACCGTAGCCGCCTCGTCATGTATTCTCCTATTTGTCTTACTCAGGTACTACTGCCTTTTATTATTATTACAATTATTAATATTAGCTCAATTTACAGAGCTCTTGTCTCTTATTGTTTTTTACGTGTGCGTATTTTTTCCACCCTCTTAGATTTAAAATATTTCAAGATTTCTCAAATTAATATAACCAACGTAGCTAATTTAAATTACTTTTTTGTACTAAAATTGCACTTTTGGATGATTTATGAAACACTCTTAAATGCGAACAATGCTTCCAGTTCATTTTCCAAGTCTTCCAACTTTACTAACGTGCGTAAAGGTGTGTAGGTATGCACGAGCACACACTGCCTCACCGCCGCGTCCCTCCTGTTTGTGTTTCGTTCCAATTTGGATTAAACAAAAACGCTGTAGTCGAACTTTGACTATAAAAGATCGTAGAGACTATAAGTGTTTTCGCGTGGTTTGGGCTGTGGATTGTCGGGGTCTGTTTTGGCTGACTCAGTTTAAGTGTTTATATTTTACTTGGCATAAGTCAGTGATTGACGGAGATGTGGTTAGTTTGTACTTTGGAGGATTGTTCAAACTGTGCGTAATGTGTAGTTCAGGGCCCGGATGAGTCATTTACGTGACATTGTTTGGCTGTTTAAAATGTGGCTGTATTAATTTGTCAATTTGTTTGCTGTTTCTATTATTGATAATTAAAAGTAGAAGTAAAATCGTTTAAATTAATTAGCAAATGTTTAAAATTGATCTGCTTCTAATTCTTAGCTGAAAGTGAAAGAGTGAAACGAGTATCTTTGCACAGAACATATTTTGTGTTAAGAGCAATTATGGAAAGATTTACAGCAATTTATGTATTGGA
Organism: Periophthalmodon schlosseri; assembly: GCA_000787095.1. Classification (NCBI taxonomy): domain Eukaryota; kingdom Metazoa; phylum Chordata; class Actinopteri; order Gobiiformes; family Gobiidae; genus Periophthalmodon; species Periophthalmodon schlosseri. Next base: position 18,778 of record KN471611.1, read on the forward strand.
AAAGTTTTGTGAAAAGTAATAAAATAATAATGTAAAATTTAAGTTAAAATATAACTTTAAAGACCACGTGTGCAGTGAATTTCAGACGTTTTTTTATTACATTTGGCAGCATAGTTAAAGTTAGTGGAGCCCAAAGCCAAAGTGTGGCTGGCGTGGAGCGTCAGGCAGAGATAGGGAGTGGATGTGTCTGGTTTCCTGCCTCTGACCAAGAACAATATCTGGTCAAACTCCTGTAAACGCTGAGCCAAAAGCGTTTCTTTGTGTTTATTAAATATGATGTTTTAATGAGCTAGAAAAAGTTTTTTGTTTCCACTTCACATGTGGTTTTGTCTAATTTTGGTTTACTTATTAAGCAGCCTGCGTTTTACACTGACCAAAAACAAGAAAGGATTTAAAGAGGATTATTGCATTTTATATATTTAAGTTAATTACATAAAACCCTAAAGGCCAGTGAATCTTTGGCCTGCTGGATGTAAGCAAATAAAAATTAAAAATTAAAAATAAAATGAATGTACAGGTGTGTGTGGAAATATACAGGATTTTACAGCTCACAATATATTTACTGTTAAAATTAAAGACTTATTAAAATTGAATAAATGTGAGTATTGATAGCAATTAATATTAATAGCAAAATTCTTATATTAAATGTGTTTTTGCTGAATAAACTGCTTGGAAGAGGCCGTAATGTTGTAAAATTATATAGAGTGAATTTTAAAATAATAAACCAGAGCATGTGATTTCATTTAATCTTTTGGTAATTTTGATGTAATTTAAACCAGGTGCGGAATGGAAAAGTAAAGTCCAGATCTAATGACATTAACGAACGCGAGCTGGAGGAATGAAGAGGAGCCAGTTCTCTCATGGATTAACCTCAAACCTTTAAATGATTTGACACAAGCCTCTAATTGAGTCCTAACGTAACCTTTGGAAATTCCAGTCTTATTTTTTTCACCTCAGACGCCTCCACTCGGATTTGTCTTATTGTGTTTTAATCTGAAAGCCGCTTTTGTACACCTAATGCAAGAGCCAGTTAATAGCAATCAACTTCCTATTTTTGTGTCCACTTCCAGATTATCTTGTGCCTCGAATGTGGGATAAGTAGAAGTTGGAATGTGGGGTTTGATAAGAGTGCTCGGTGTGTGAGGGGCTCTCTGTAGGAGCTCAGAGCGGAGCCGTGCGTTCAGTCAGCGCTCTGCTATTGTACTGCTGCAGCTGATATAAACACTGGGATTTCCTTGTCATAGCTTTAGCGAGCAGACTTTTTGGGATGAAATGGTAAATTGTGAATTTACTGGTGACATGTAAGAAGATGAATCAAATGAAAGAAAAAGAAATTATTGAATATAATTATAATTTTATATTAAAAAAATCCCTGAGTATTTGATTTTGATTTCTGTTAATGTTGCTCTGCTTTTTCCTGTGTCTCCTCTGTTTCAGGATGAGTTTCATCCCTTCATTGAGGCCCTTCTCCCTCATGTCCGTGCCATTGCCTACACATGGTTCAACCTCCAGGCCAGAAAACGCAAGTACTTCAAGAAGCACGAGAAGCGGATGTCCAAGGATGAGGAGCGCGCAGTGAAGGATGAGCTCCTGTGTGAGAAGCCTGAGGTGAAACAGAAGTGGGCGTCCCGGCTGCTGGCCAAGCTGCGAAAAGACATTCGGCAGGAGTACCGCGAGGACTTTGTCCTCAGTGTGACAGGGAAGAAAGGGCCGTGCTGCGTGCTCTCCAACCCCGACCAGAAGGGCAAGATCCGCCGCATCGACTGCCTCCGCCAGGCCGACAAAGTGTGGCGTCTGGACTTGGTGATGGTCATCCTCTTCAAAGGCATCCCTCTGGAAAGTACAGACGGGGAGCGGCTGGTCAAGTCCCCCCATTGCACCAACCCAGCACTTTGCGTCCAGCCGCACCACATCACAGTATCGGTCAAAGAGCTGGACTTGTTCCTGGCATACTATGTGCAGGACCAAGGTAGGTCCGGCCTGTTTGTTTTACTGTGAGAGAGAGAGTGTGAGAGAGGCTTGGCAAGGTCAAGGGTCACATGTGTTACTTTTTGGCAGCGCCGCAAACGCTGGCCAAGAACACAAGTGCGATCGCCAGACAAACAAGGAACGGACCGGTCTTCTGACGATCACACAACCCGCAAACTGTGCTTTATATCCTGTAAAATACACATGAAAATATAACATTTGAGCCGTAACTTCAATTTAATATGGCTGTAGAATGAATAAATCTAATAACATTTAAAATCACACACACTCCAAGGATTCAAGAGGAGCGAGGGTCTGTCAACTGAATGTTACGGAAATGGAAATATCTCCTGCACCATGTTTTTTAGACAAAAAATAGTTCAACTTATAAGATTCAAATGAAAGAATAATACACTCATTTGAACCAGTACTAAAAACATTTTTAGTAACTCGGAAGTTTCAGTGTGCTGTCAGAAATAATTATTCAAAAACAGGTTATATTTGTTTTCTTTAAAGAAAAAATGTTTTATCGTTGTATTATATATTTGTATTTTAAATGCATAGAAATATTTTGTTAGTCTTTGAAATTGAAATTCACATTGTCCATGCTCCGCTCCACATTCAGCTGCAGTATATAGGCCACAGAAGATCCTTTACACAGATTCAGGCAGTTTCAAATGTCAATATATACCATTGAAATTCTCCAGTGTCTCATACATTGAAGCACGTGGGAACCACCACCACCAATATTTTGGGAGAAGGCGCTGTATGGCCAGCTCATTACCATGAAAGCCTGGGCGCCATTTTGTGTGATAAGTGCCAGGGAAAGCAGAAGGCACAGCACACACACAATAATGGTTGCCACTGGCACCGGGCTTGGCATCAGAGCCTCTTTTGTGTCTTTTGTGGATGCCACCGTTTTCTGCTTTGCATCCGTTGCATTCTCATCTGTTCAGTACTAACTAGATTTCTGTTTTTAAAATAAAAATGATACATTAGTGTGTTTGCTTCACATATGTGCCGACTGTGGCAGCTGTTCCTTTAGAGACATTGGTCTGTTGTGATAAAGTCTAAAGTAATTAATAATGTAAAAAGTCCATTATTTAGAATAAAGTGTAAATCTCCTGTTCCCGTCTGCACAAATAAGTTCATTCTGATCCGGCGTTACATTGCGGATTAGACGATTACTTATCGCCGTCCACATAATTTCTGCCGCCTGAAACTTTGGCAAAAAGAAAATAG
>KN471611.1:26654-60179 GCA_000787095.1 Periophthalmodon schlosseri
ATTAATACGTAAACTAAAGCAGGAATCAAACTTTTAGTGAAATCCACTTGAGGTTTTGGTAAAGAACCTTGCAAAAGTTACAACAATTTCATCAAAATCGCAATTTGAATGGACACAGTTAGCAAATCGCAAAGGCTGCAGTTATTATGATAATATAGTGTCTAAGTGTCTTTTGTAAATGTATTCACCTTATTCCGGAAGTTTCCGTGTATGGAGCTGCCAATCTTGACAGCAAATAGGTTCTATAGGGACTACAGAGCCGTTTTAAAGCTTCCCAGAGAATTGGGGCAGTGTTGACTTGTCGTTGCACATAAACATTGAATATTTGACATAAACCAACCTACTTTATATAATATTTTAGCGCCAAAACTTTTCCCAAATTCTCTTTTGAAAGGAACGGGATTTCCACTTAACCGGAAGTGCTACTACAAAGAAAGCGTTTAGTTTAGTTTAGTTGCATTTACGGAAAAAGTGGGCAGGGCCGAATAAGGTTGAAAAAATCTACGGACCTTATGTTTTAAACCTTTACGAAAATTTTCCAAAATGAGATTCTTGTATTCGCTTCAAATGTTAATATTTCTAGAAGTGATTTGAAATTGCAATCTAGAACAAAATCTTGCAATCGTATAAAAAAACAAAACAAGAAAAAACAAAGAGCCCCAATGACACCTGCACCACAGCTTGAGAACCGTCTAGTCCCTGGTTAAGACCTCACTACACTTTCCCAGGCTTTTCGGTAGAGTGGGGTCCCCCAAAAGCATTTTCAAATCCCCATGAGGCCACTTGACTGGAGCACCGGCACCTCCCACTCCTCCCCCACCCCCTGTCTGTCTCCTGGTCATCCCAAAATGAAGACAAATGGACACATTCAAGCCCTATCCCAAGCAAAACACTGTACCTCAGTGTCCAAACTTACAAAAGCAGCTATAACCATCTCCGCTTTACACACAGCGTTTAGTGGTACCATACAAATACTGATAGTCTGTGGCCCAGGTGGCTTCTGCAAAAAAAGGAAGCTAATGTAAAGATGTTTTTTGACCTTTTATTTTCTCGAGTCAGCTAGAAAGAAAAGCACCCCTCAAGTACCAGACTAAGACTTTTTTTCTTCCCAAAAAGCCAAAGTCCTCTTAACCCAGGAAGGGGGCCTTGTGAACAACCAATGAAGGAGAGAAAAAAAAAATGAAAAGAGGTTGTGGGGTAGGGGTGCGGGCAGGGACAGACAATCAGTGTGGTTGCCCGGGAGACACTAACTTCTCTGTACGGCGCCCCCTACCCACCACCACCCAGCCCTACACCCCCGCTATCCCACACTGCTTTGCCCCATCAAAGTCTTTTCAGCTCAGACACTACCGATCAGTTGCCTGGAGTGATGGCTGTCTCCTCTTTTGTCTTGCTTGTACAGTACAGCCCATCGCGATGACAGCTCGACAAGACCCGGGGTGGACAAGGATGAAAAAAAGTTGCTCGAAATGTACTTTTGGGTGGGCATGTTGATGTTTGGGGGGAGGGGGGGGTTGCAGTAATGGTGGATCCCAAGAGTATTTCTTTTTAGTGTGAGTGTGTAGGGTCACGGAGGGGATATGGCGTCTGGCTTGGGAATGGTTTGCTCCGAGACGCGCCCCCATTGAGTTGTCAAAGATAGGGGCAAAGCGCATTCACTCCTCCTTCGCATATGTCAAGTTTACACACGGAAATGATGCCAAAATTTGGAAGCGGTAAATGCAAGATATTGTTAAAAGGACAATAGAAGTCACAGGGTTTTTGCTGAAGACAGTAACGTCGGGCGAGTGGTTTTGTTAGGGTTTGGGAAGGCAACATGGCTGCCAAGATGAATGAGATACAGTTACTGTTGTATATTTTTTAACTTTTTAACTTTTATACTTTTGAAACTTTTTACTTTTTTACTTTTTTTTACTTGAATAATGACAAATACTAATTAGCTACATCTTCAAATTTTCCTCTTTGATTTAGATTCTTGCCTTTCAATCATTGTTTTAAGACAGCTGCGGCCGCATTGACTGCTAATGCTAACTAGTAGCAGTTATAATTTTATTTTATTTTTTCTATAAAACTATATGACTTCTGGATTTTTTTTTTAACTACATGGATAATATTTTAAATGAACGATAGGTTGGCGGTTCGAATCCCGCTCTCGACATAAACGTGATTGGTTGAGCGGTCAGATCAACATGTTAGACCCACATGTTGGCGGTGCGATTCCAGCTCCCACAGATGAACGCCGTCGTTGTGTCCTTGGGCAAGACTCTTAACCCACCTCGCCCCCAGTGTCTGCGTACGCTGGTGTGTGAATGTGTGTGTGAATGGGTGAGTGGTAGTTATTTTAAATCTACTTCCTTTTTTCATTACTCTGCTAGCTTATCAAAGCACGTGTTGTGTCATAATTAATTTTAAGTAGCGTTAGCATGCCGAATCGCTGACTCGGTAATATTCAAAATGATGAAATCGTGTTAGCCCGATGCAGACGCGTGTAGACATGTGTGCGGACATGAGAGTAGGCCACTGTTTTTGTTTGGATTGATTAAAGCCTGCTGCAGCATTAACAGCACGGTTAATGAAGCCCGTTATTTTTACTGGGCAGGAGCAGGGCCCGTTTCCATGGTGCCCACTGAAAGCCTATATGATCTGGCTCCGGATAGCTTGAATTCTTCTTAAATTGGCCCTCTTTCTCCGGGCAGGCAAAAGACTCCAGCTGGTATTTTAGCCGCACATAACTCCTTGGGAAACGGTTTCTCATAGGCAGGAGTTGTCAAGTGCTAGCAATAGTGTAGTAGTATCAGAAGTTACCGCGATTATCTCCCAAAGAATATTACTCAAGTAAAAGTACGCAGATTTAATTTTTTTTAAGACTAGTGTTGTCACGGTACTAAAATTTCAGGGAATAAACTCCAGGATACCACGCTGATAATTCACTCCTTTAGACAATAGAATGTGATTTTCTACATTAAATGGTAGTACTTTCTTTTCTATTCGCATGTGGCCTTATATCTGTGTAATCCCTCAGTGGTACTAGTCAATGTGTCTTATACTTGTTCTTATACAGCTTAATATTAGTCTAAAGCTCTTCAGGAAAGGTTCATTTCAGTCCTGTGAGTGTGACTTTTTTAGTATCCATACCTGCTCAAATAGTATCTAGTTTCGATACTAGTTTTAGTATCGATTCGCATCTGATTTTTGATACTTTTGACAACCCTACTTTGGACAAAACATGTACATGCTATTTCAAAAGTAAGCTAAAATTCAGACTTTTCTCGCAATTTTGCTAACAGGACTTTTGAGGAACTGAGGGACATTGACAAAGTTGCAAAAAAAATGTGTTTAGTTTCAGTTCAAGCCAAAATTAAACAGTTATAACTACTCATTACAACCCACCACGATGAAATACTTCTAGCCCGGGAAACACATGCACAAAATATGGTCTTTTATTGGCCTTGCTCACCTGCACTTGAGTTGAAAAAGCCTGCATTTAGACCCAATGAACCGCAGTGGATAACAGCGAGTTCTCCAAACCCGCGTCGGCAGAAAAATTGAAAGTGAGAGTGTTTTTAAAAGCTCGTGTTAGATTAAGTCAAGATTGTAATTAGGTCTTCAACATGTGCGCAGACCTCCAAACCACAATTACAACATGGAGCTGAACCAAAAAAATAACTTGGGTATTCCTCTTTTAAGCCTCAGAGCCATGGAAGTCACCGAAGCACGAGGTCATTAAATGTTGATTGTGTTGGTATCCGCGTTAAGTCATGTTTGGCAAAATAAAACGCTGAGTTTGTTTAATTTCAGATGTGGCTAATAGGGCTATGATGTAAGACGCATTTGTTTTTATTTTTACCATGTGTATTCTGGGGTTTTTCTTGATAATGACCCAAGTTGACCTAACTAAATAAGTACTAACTCTGTATGAACATCTTCATCTACTTACACAGTTCGCAAACTATTAGATGCTTTGGAAGATATTTTTTCCTCTCTAGATTTTCTGTAAAACCTCTGGCTGTAACTCGGGTTGCCATGTGTGTCTTGTTAAGGGCAGTTATGACAAATGGCAGCAGCTGTACAAACTAATCTCTCTGTAGCTTTCACACATGGCGCCCAATTAACAATGGACCACTGTGGGGCCCTAATCCGCGGCGCAGCCATCCTCCGGTTCTGCTCGCCCAGCCAAACGCCCGTCCTGCCACAGCCCCTAACTCCATTCAGATGGGAGCCGGGTGCGCAATCATGGGACCCGTCAGTTTCCATGTTGGGACTACTGGCTTATATTTGCATGTTGTAGATTTGTAACTGAACTGAGTCGATTCCGGAAGTTGCCGCGGGCGCCGCCATCGTCATTCGGGTTGGATTATTTTGGATGGGGCTACCGATCTTGACAGTAAATACATTCTATAGGGACTTTAAAGCCTCTGGAGGATCGTTGCAGGGTTGACTTTTTGGACACACTGAACATTTTTAACAAATCAGCGCTACTTTATATCATATTTTAGCAGAAAAACTTTTCCCATTCCTCCATTGAAATGAATGGGATTCCCGCTTTACTGCCGCAAAGAAAGCAGTTCAGAGCATTTATGTCAAAAGTGGGCGGGGCCGAATAAGGTCAATAAAAGATCTTATTTAGGTGACTTGGGTTGCTGAGTTCTGTTGTTGTGTCCTTGAGCAAGATACTTCACCACATTTGCTTATTTTGCAATGTATATGAGGGTTTCAAGCATAGACTGTATAAAGAAGTGGACTAAGTTCGGCTCCAGTCAAATGAAGCTCATGGAGGCTAGCAGTTATAGGGGCGATTTTAGAGCCGAGTTCCATGTTTGGAATTCCTACCGTGAGTATCATAGCAACCAAAGCGCTAATCCGGAGCGGGGCTGTTGAAGGTAACTCCCCTTCGCTGGTTTAGCACGAAGCAGGCGCTTAGCAACGCTGTCAATCAAACGTGTTGCAAACGCTAGGGGAGCGACCTCGGGGAAAGAAGGCGCTGGATTTGTCTGTTATTAATGTTCATATCTTGATTTATGGACACAATAGCGAAATAAAAATACCAGGATCATGTAGAGCGGGTTAATACGAACATTTTAAGACCAAAATGACAATGTTTACAGCAGCAGTTACAGAGAGAGGGGTGACAGTTTTTCAATGTAAAGTGAATTGGAGTCGATGGAGCCAGAAGCACGGCCACGGTCACTTCTTATTTGGAACGTGTCGGCTAGCACGTTAGCTATGTCCATTTTTATATACAGTCTATAGTTCCAACGTGCTATGGGCACAGATTAACCACCACAATTCCATCAACTTGCCCTGAGACAGTTATGGCCACAGCAGTTCAGCATCACCAACTTTGCAAAAGAATAAAACATTAATTCTAATTAAACTCTGACCTCTTCTTAAAACGATAACTTTACTTACAGTTAACTTGCACTGTAAATCTTTAGTGACTTGAGCTCAAAAAGCGATGCCTTCTCTCAGATACCGTTGCCTGGATTCTGTTACGAGCCGTGATAAAAGGCGCTGAGCATTTTAAGTACATTGGAGTGGTAGAACTAACTCATGTATACTGCTCGTAGGCATTACCATAGCTGCAGCTGCTCTTCATAGATTTAGTAAAGTGGATTGAGGAGCGGTGGGTGGGAGCTGTGTGAGCGTGAATGTGTGCGTGTCTTATAGCGATGCTGTCACTGGGCATTTTTCCAGTAGTTGATGATAAACTGCTGTTTTCTTGGGGCCCATGCGATCGCACTGTGTAATGCACTTACATGTGGAGGCAGAGTGCAGCGGGTTCCACACACTCTCATGTTAATGTATGTAAAGGCCTGGAAACCCGAGCCAAGAGTCTTTACTTAATTCTTCATGTAAACTTTGAATTTGCTCCAACATAACTACTACACATGCACAGGCGAGGCTTAAAACTTTCCTCAAACATTAAGTATGCATACACGTGTAAAGGTCTAGGCTATGAAGTAAAAGGGTATATTAATGTGCAGAGAAGCAACGCTCAGAGAATGTGAGAGGAGAGACTGCTGCCAAAGCACTAGTACACAGTATATGGTATATTAAAGGCCTTATATTACACAAAATGGATTCTTGTGAAGTTTAAGCCATGTTATAATGTTACCTCATCAAAAACATACCTGGAGTTGTGTTTTGTTTCAGTCACACATGTTTGAGTAATCCTTTGTTATGAGTCTGTCTACATCTCCAAAGATCAAAATTCTCAAAATGTGATGTCATGACGCGGTAGTTTTGAAGTTAACAGCTCCTTTTACCTTTAGCTCAGTAGAGATTGACAATTCCAGGGCTAAAATTATACAAATTATTCTAGTGAAGGTGTAGGGAGTTTAAAAACACAGTGTAGCACTTCCTGTATTACCATGTGACATCACAAGGTGGAACAGAGTGTTTTCTGTTTGAGACAAGAACTCAGCCTAAATATGCAGGGTTTGTGTGTTAAACATGTGTGAATGAAACAAAACACAACTCCAGGTATGTTTGTGATGAGGAAACAACATTATAACATAGAGTTGTTTGTTTAAACATGTGTGAAAAAAAAAAAACACAACTCCAGGTATGTTTGTGATGAGGAAACAACATTATAACATAGACCAGATGGGACAGTTATTGTCGGGGGCCAATAATTTGCGTGTGAACATTTTCTTTGCGCTAGTGGGGAACGTTTTGTTATTTTTTTGTACTTTTCTGAAGATTTGAGCTGTAGAGGGTTGAATCAAGACCTTCTATGACCCATTAAGTGCTTGGTTTGTATTGGAGCTCATGCACATTAATAACACTGCATATAGAATAGAATTTTTGGGGGGAATAATAGCATAATGGCTTTGAATATTATTGTTAAAATTTGTTATCGTGACAGCCCTAATACTGCCCAAAGTCTTAAGCTGCCTGTTTAACACTGTATAATAAGACTGTTTTAGCTCTATTTAAATGCATAAATGCTCAAAATTGACGCAGACCAAGTGTGAGCTGTTGTTTTGACTTTTTCCTCACTCGGAGGGCAAACAAAGCCACAGACAGGAGCTGCAAGAGGTCGTCGGACATCAGGAAGGCGATGTGGTCTCTTGCCAAATCTATGACATGAATGAAACAAATGGACATAAAAAATGAAACTGGTTGGGGTGTGATCTCTGGCAGGCCACTGTGAAATCGGTGCCAACTTTTATGAATGGCAAAACCGCTGCTGAGCTCATAAAAAAAGAAAAAAAAAGAAGAAAGAATTGACTTTTTTTCTTTTTTAATCTGCCATCCAAAAATAATTAAGCAAGCGCAGGCCTTCTGGTGAGTCGGGGGGAAGCCACAAGACACTTGAGTAATATCAGAGCGCAGAGGGGGACGGCAACACGCTGAAAAGATGAGGAATATTATTGGGAAAGGCGCTGGTTTTACAGTTAGACATCTGATAGACAGCTGTTTTAGCTGTATGTGAATTCAGAATAATAACACAGTAATGGCTTAGTTGGTAGAGCGTTTGTCCACTGATCCGAAGGTTGGCGGTTGGCAGTTCGAATCCAGCTCCCACGGATGAATGCTGTTGTTGTGTCCTTGAGCAAGACACGTAACCCAAGTCTCCCCCGGTGTCTGCGTACACTGGTGTGTGAATGGGTGAGTGGTTCCTCGATGTAAAGCGCTTTGAGTGCCTTGGAGGTGGAAAGCGCTATATAAAAATGTGACTACCATTTATAAATATAATGACACTTCATATTACTTTAGTTGATGGCTGCATTTTTAACTTGTTAATATTTAAATCATTTGTTTTTGTTATTGTGTCGTTTATATGTGTGCATTTATTCCTGATCTATTTTTACATTCATTTGCCTCAGTAGATACAAATCACTTTTACTGATTTATTTATTTGCTCTGCTCACAGTCTTTCCCTTGAACAGAATGAGATGATGGAAAGCGCAGGCCGGGGGTCAGATTTATGTTTATATATAGGACTTGACCAGGGAAGAGGACAGGACACCACCAGCAGACATGCACCCTATCACGTACGCCAGGACTAGCGTGACAACAAGTAAAACTGTGAATATTAAGACCTGGTGAAGTAGCTTGGCTTTGTACCTGAGGGAACGCCACAGAACAACGCAGAGGCTTATAATCCATGAGGCTCAATGTAATGCACGTCCTGCTGTTTGGAGAAGAGATGTGCATTTATTCTGTATAGTCAGAATGGTATTTTAGCTCCAATACATTGATTACAGCATTATAAGTTGTTGCCATGACAGCTTTGTTCACCCTGTTTTTGAATGTCCTGTTTGGATTTGCGTTGGTTTTCACTCCAAACGTGTTGATTTAGGTTAGATTCTATATCCACGTGTTACAGATATAATTTTTATGTAACGCTTTTCCACTTTTCAAGGCACTCAAAGCGGTTTACATCAAGGAACCACTCACCTATTCACACACACATTCATTCGAGGTGGGTTAAGTGTCTTGCCCAAGGACACAGCGACAGTATTCATCTGTGGGAGCGGGATTCGCACCACCAACCTGTGGGTCAGTGGATCTGAACGCTCAGCAATGATGTTTTTTATATCGAGAGTCAGATTCGAACCGCCAACCTTCGGATCAGTGGACAAACACTCTGCCAACTGACATGTTTTTGTGTGTTATTCATACCTCATTCGTTTAGACCAGAGTTTCCCAAACTGTGGTGTAGGTCCCATAAATTAAATAACTGTTCCGTTTGGGTCTAGATAGCTCAACCAGTAAATCTTGCTCTGTTTTATGTTGAGAGCAAAATTCGAACCGCCAACCTTTGGATCAGTGGAAAAACACTCTGAGCTACTGTCGCCCCTGTTATGAGGAACATTTTGAGGTCTTTAATCCATTCAGAGTTTTAGTTTTGTTTATTGTTATGGCAACAGTCCCAATTTTCATCATGGTTAGTTTGGCATTTCTGTTTTTTTAACCCTTTTTTCCATAAAACGTATTGAAGAGATCATTAGTTCAACATGAGTTTACATCTTTATGCAAGGCGCCGTTTCCGTATCCTGCAGCTCTCATTTTGTTGAAGCTGGACTTAGCTGTAGCGCTACACAGTTTCTTTTGTTTCAGTTGTTTTATGAGGCGTTTTGTATGCCATCAGCATCACCTACCGTTCACAAAGCTCCCTCTGTTCACAGGCAAAATGCTCCAAAACAAAAAAGTGCTTTCCCCATTATGGCAAATCAAAGCAACGTTATCAGCGATCAACATATTCTCACCGAGACACAAGACGAGGAAGAATGAGCCATTGAGTGATACTGCTGCCAGGCCAGTCGCGCTGATTTCTGAAGAAAAGGCTGGTATCACAACAAGAAGTCTCCCCCGAAACCCACCCAACACCAAAACCCACCATCCCTGCATTTATATATGTGTGAACCTTTTGTATTTATCAACATCTACTTACATGTACTTACATTTAAACTTCTAAACTACATCATGTTAATCATTTGGCGGTGCGATTCCAGCTCCTACAGATGAATGCTGTCGTTGTGTCGTTGGGCAAGACACTTAACCCACCTCACCCCCAGTGTCTGTGTACACTGGTGTATGAATGTGTGTGTGAATGGGTGAGTGGTTCCTTGATGTAAAGCGCTTTGAGTGACTTGACGGTGGAAAAGCGCTGTATAAAAATCTGACCGTTTTACCAAATTTACAACATTTTCCTGTTTCCAAATTATTATTCCAGTTATTCCATGGTCCATTCTTTATACATAACCATTTGCTTCTTACGTAAAGTGAGGTGATAAGAGGAACTGGCCTGGAATTGCTGGAAAAATTTGCAAATACATCGGAATGGGCTCTATATCCCTCCGAGCTGTACGTCTTAATACTTGTGGGATCTTAAGAGGGGAGGGGTCTTGACGGAGGGTGTATTGTTGGAGGTGCCGTCCCATGCTGCCGTGGGGGTCCGTGAGTAAGGAGAGGGAGGAGGGAGGGGGGGGTGAGAAGGACCGTCACCTGCCAGACTATGGAATGTTAATGCCGTGGTCTTGATAATTGGATTTGGTGTACACCGTCTGTGAGGGACATCCAGCAACTTTACCCCTATTATTGTCCCAGCCCGGCCCAAGACCCTCAATAGCCCCTAGTCTAATGTTTATACAAGCACTCACGTCTCAATAAGCACTGTTTACAATGTGTTTGAGTGGAGGGGGAAGACTAGAGTGTCAGATTATCAAGATTTGCAAATAGAAAGAGATTTGTCCAGCCCTAAAGTTGGATTTCCAGTAACGTTTTTTTACACGATTCTTTTGGCTCTGAAAGCTGTGTTGATATTATGCTATCCGGGCTTCCTTTTTCCAGTGAGGGCTCGGCACCGCCCACTCTAAGGTCAGAGGTCGCGAGGAAACGTAGCGGCGGGGCGTGTGTGAGGCGTACATGATCCCGGGATCATTAGGGAAGTTATGGCTCTTGTTTTGCGGAGGGGAGAGGGAGAGGGGTGGGGAGAGGAGAGAGGGGAGAGGAGAGAGAGGAAAGGGGAGAGGGAGAGGGGAGAGGAGTGAGAGACGAGAGAGGGAAGAGAGGAGGGGAGAGAGGAGAGAGGAGTGAGGGACAAGAGAGGGGAGAGAGGAGAGGGGAGAGGAATGAGAGATGAGAGAGGGGAGAGAGGCGAGAGGAGAGGAGAGAGGATAGAGGAAAGGGGAGAGACAAGAGAGGAGATGAGAGAGAGGAGAGGGGAGAGAGAAGAGGGGAGAGGTCCGGCTGTGACGCGCTGCTTCCCCCTCGCTTTGGCCTCCTGTTCTATTTCCACTGTAACGGCTTGAGCTGGTTAAAACGTCTCGGGCTGCGCTGACCTAAATTCCACATATTCACCTCAGAAGACCCTTAGCCTTAGCCAGCCAACTGTTTTTTCACATCGCCTATGGTCTGCTCCATTCTGCGGACGTCCATAGTGTTTGTGTTCAAAAGTTCTCCTTCCTGTACATAAGGAAGCCATGTATGAAAACAGTTATTCCCAGCTGTAATGCCTCCCCCTCTCCAAACAATGACAGGGCCTTTTTGGGTTTTGGCACACATGCTCGTTGTGGTTAGATAAACAGCCCCTAATTGCATTTAATCTCTGTTAAAGTAAGGCATTTGGAACAATTACTTTGGTATGTTTACAAAACAGCTGTTGTGGGGAGTTTTATTCTCGCTTTTTAATTCTTTTGGTTTTGTCTCACTGGTTAAGAGAAAAATAAGAAAGTCGCTACATTAACTTGTGCAGTGGGTTAAATCTGTTGACGTCTACGTTCGGTTAAAGGTCCTGTGTTATGCAAAATGGACTCCAGTGAGCTTTCAGCTGCGTTACAATGTTGTTAGCTCATCAAAAACATACCTGGAGTTGTGTTTTGTTTCATTCACGCCTGTTTGAGTAATCCTGCATTATTAGTCTGTCTGCATCTCCAAAACTCAAAATGCTCTGTTCCACCTTGTCATGAAGCAGCAGTTTTCAAGTTAACAGCCATGTTTTACCTTTAGTTCAGTAGAGATCGGCAATTCCAGGGCTGAAAAAATCCAAATGATTCTTGTGAAGGTGTGTAGCGTTTAAAAACACAGTGGAGCACTTCCTGTATCACCACATGACATCACAAGGTGGAACAGAGTGTTTTCAGTTTGAGAGAAGAATGCAGGGTTTGTGTGTTAAACATGTGTGAATGAAACAAAATGCAACTCCAGGTCTGTTTGTGATGAGGAAACAACATTATAACATAGATCAGAAAACAGTAAAATGGGCCCTTTAATTTTTTTTTTTTAAGCATTTCTTTCTTTTCCCTTCTACCCCATAGTTCATAAATATACATTTGATTTAGCATTTAGCCTCTCCATTTGCCCATTGATTTTCTTCTCCTGTGATTGGATTTTACTCCTGACTAAAATAGAAAGGCACCTGCAGGTCAGAAATAGTAACAATTAATCTTTTGAGCTGTTCTCGTTTAAACATCTCGTCTCCTTTTAACCTGGCAGTGTTTGTATTGTGTTGCATAAACAGTAGTCTGGAGTGGACAGCCACTTCGGGCGATTGTAGCCATTTGAGCCTGAACTTCGGCCAAGTGGATGTTGTTGTAGAAGACAGCCAAACGCACACCAGCCAACCAAAGCCGTGCGATCCAAGAGAGTACGCACACAGTCTGAGGACAGTTAGTAGTGTAATCGTATTCACATGGTCCTGGTTTAGAGCTATTTCAGACCGGGTTAAGTCCTAGTTTTGACATTGCATAGTTCTGGTTTAGATCTGGTGGTACTTAGAGACCCAATAGTGACTTACCTACCAATTTTACACAGTCGGTAAGTGGAATCTACCCAACCATTTTAATGAACTTAACTATTGCAAGTTGCATGTTTTAAAGATGCAAAATCAGACCAAAGTCACAACTAAACCAGCTCTAAATCAAGAACTGAACCAGGACTTAATCTGGTTTAATGTAGTAAGTGTATCTACAGAAATATTTCAAGTAGGCGTTACCATCATAACAAACCTTCAGTGGTGAAAGAAGTACTCAGTTTTGTTACTTAAACAAAAGTAGATACCGGAACAAAAAAACCCAAAAACTTTTTAAACTCATTTAAAAATGTGCTTAAAGAGTAAAACCTCAAGTATTTTGCTGATTTTTGTTCAACTGAAACAACTGGATCAATTGTTTTTTTCTAGCTGTTTATATTTTTGTATATTTCTGTTTGCTCAAATTATGAACGTGTTAAAAATAAACCCTCAGCTTTTTCAGCAGGTCTCAGACAATAATAAAAAATACTTTTACTTTTACAGTCCTGATCTAAAATGTAGTGAAGTAGAAAGTACAGATACTGCTCTCAAATGTAGTGAAGTAAAAGTAAAACGTATCCACTACCAAAAATTTCTACTTAAATACAGCACTTAAATACTTTCACCACTGCAAACCTTCATATCCTTCACAGTACCTGTCCCATAATTTGAGAACCACCTCACAACACTTGGCGTTTGCTTCAGGACTTTGAAACTGTTTAGATTAAAATATCCAAGGCAGAATCCCATCATTACAAACTGGTAATGAATTTCTGTTGCTTTGGTGTGACCTGAAGTGCTGCATGTGTTCAGTGTCCATGATGAGGTGTTGCAAAACGCGCACTCGCTCCATATCTCTCCTGGCTCGCCCGCCACCTGTATAAACAACGGCGCTATTGCGAAATGGTTACAGTGAAAGACTCTTCCTGGGCCTGTTGTCAGAATGAGGTCAGCGAACACTACTCCCTTCTCTCCCTTTTACCCCCTTTTGCTTTGGCATGTGCTGCTAGCTGTACGCTGTGTGCTAATCAACTATAGCATTCGGAGCCCCCTATAGAATGATTTACACGCAGCCTATGCTTGAGGTTAATTAATTTCACTCGTTTAATTTTTTTTAGATTGGAATTAGATCTGTAATTTCTGTGTTAAACTTTGGATCAAAGGTCTTATATTACGCAAAATCAATTCTTGTGAGTTTTAAGACATGTTATAATGTTGTTACCTCCTCAAAAACATACCTGGAGTTGTGTTTTGCTTCATTCACACATGTTTGAGTAATCCTGCATTATTAGTCTGTCTGCATCTCCAAATCTCAAAATGCTCTGTTCCACCTTGTGATGTCATGAAGCGGTAGTTTTCAAGATAACAACTACCTTTTACCTTTAGTTCAGTAGAGATTGGCAATTTCAGGACTGAAATCATCCAAATGGCTCCAGTGAAGGTGTATGGAGCTTAAAAACACACAATGGAGCACTTCCTGTATTAACACGTGACATCACAAGGTGGAACAGAGTTTTTCAGTTTGAGAGAAGAAATCAGCCTGAATTTTGGGTTTGTGTGAAGCAAGTGTGAGTGAAACAAAACACAAGTCCAGGTCTGTTTATGATGAGGAAACAACATTATAACATAGATCAGAAAATAGAGTAATATGGCACATTTTAAACATTTGATCTAAATCTGAAATGTGAATACGTTTAAGTTCTAACTCATGCACAGTGTTACTTTAGTTCCTGATCCGATGGGCTGGACAGCAGACAGCAAAAATTGAAATTCATCTTAAATCTATAGGTCTGCTGGAAGACGTTTTTTACTACAGCGTGGCATCATTTTACCCTATCATAGCCGCACACACAAGCCGTCTCAGTGATGCAATGGCCCCACATGTATCGTTTGCTAGCTGGAGTAGGCGCAGCTAATCACCGTCGCGCACCCTGCACGAAAACGTCATGCTCCCAGAGGCACAGCTCCATGTCTGGGACGCTGTAACGGGATCTCCAGAGAGGAGCACAAAATGGGCGCTTTGTGTCCCAAGATTTGTCCAGACAAACCCAGATAAGAAAACCCAACAAGGGCGAGCCGAAGGAGCTTGTGCAAATAACCTTTAATCTAGGTCAGGCAGTGAGATAGGGGCAGCGGTGGTGCTAGGCTAATGACCGCGCTAATGGTGACGTCAGTGATACAAGTGAATGTGTTTGGATATTTGTTTTGCAGGGCCATTTTAAAAGACTGACATGACACTATTTTCTGATCCATGTTATAACGTCGTTTCCTCGTCACAAACAGACCTGGAGTTGTGTTTTGTTTCATTTACACGTTTAACACACAAACCCTGCACAGTTCTTCTCTCAAACTGAAAACACTCCACCTTGTGATGTCATGTGGTAATACAGGAAGTGCTCCACTGTGTTTTTAAACTCCACACACCTTCACAAGAATCATTTGGATGATTTCAGCCCTGGAATTGCCAGTCTCTACTGAACTAAAGGTAAAAGGAGCTGTTAACTTGAAAACTACCACTTCATGACATCACAAGGTGGAACAGAGCGTTTTGAGCTTTGGAGATGGACATCACAAGTGGAACAGAGCGTTTTGAGCTTTGGAGATGTAGACAGACTAATAATAAAGGGTTACTCAAACATGTGTGAATGAAACAAAACACAACTCCAGGTATGTTTTTTGCAGCATTTGGCTTTTTATATTACTATACTAAGCCTCCGATGACTTTTTCAAATGGCACTTATCTGTTTTTGCAAATATATAATGGATTACTTTAATGACTTTTTATAATTAGGTTACTCCTTTCCATTTTCTGTTCAAATATTACTATCCGGCTCCAAGTGCGTATATACCAGATGCCTTCTCAGACACTTTCTCCCTCTCAGATATATTTAAGTTACAGTTTATCCCATGTTGGTGGCGTTTTTTCTGTACTTCTATTTAACGGTGGAGACTTGCCCAACTCTCTGGAGGACCATCCTAACGCCTCTCCAACCCCTACAGCTACTAAACATGCCGCTTGCCAGATTTCTTGACATGTCCCCAAATAGTTGACGGGGACAGGACCGAGATCAGCACACAGACCATATGTGTCGGCAGACCGCAAAATCCTGAAGCTATTACTTGGCCCACTCTCCTTTAAATTGAAAGCAGCAGCGGCAATAGCTAGTTTTGGCTTCGGAGTATAGAGGCCCGAGTGCGTAGGGGAAAGCCGGTCAGATGGTAGCGCTCATGCTAACTTGTTGACGGCTAATGTCTTGTTGTCATAGCGCCAATGCCTCCTTTTATGACGCCGCAGTCTTTCAAGCTAGCAACTGTTTCTGCAAAGTGGGTATTGCATGGCTCTATAATAGTTATTGGTTCCTAGTTCTACATGATTTGTTTCAGCAGAAGAAGTTTATTTGTGGTTGCTGGAAGCGCACCCGGAGTACGATTCTGTTACACGCATCTCCTGATCATATTATATTAATGATGAAACCTTTGTCCAACACCCTGTTATTGTAACTTGCAACATAACGCTTCCCCTGTTCGGATAAAAGAACTTAATTTAATCAGTCTCCTTTTTTAGCTTGTGGCTGTTGTATTTCTCCCAAATGTTTCTAATGCATAAGAGGTATTACATTACATATATAATATCACATACATAAAATGGTATTGCTGGCGTTTGGCTGAGGGGAAAAGTGATTATATTTTTTCTTTGTTTTGTCTAATTTAAAGTTTGTTTGAGTACATTTTAGTCCACGAAGAAAACATATTTTACGTTTTTGGCATTTGCAGTAGTAATCTGACCAGAGATGAAGAAGCGGTTTGGATGAGCAGCAAAAAGTCTTCACCCCTACAACTTTTTGTCCAGTTGACAGATTTGATATTTATCTTTTACCATTTGCAGTAGTAAAAGTTTTGTAGCTCTACTAGAAATGGACGTGGTAATAATAGTAATAAGTTATAGTAGCATTATAGCTAGACAACTTGCCACCAGGGAAAATTACAGGTCGAATCTGTGGAGCGGCCCTCACTCATAGTAAGTGTACATATTTGCAAGGTGTTTCCATCTGATCTATACTTGCAATTACTTATTAATGACATGAGATGGGAAAAAGGGATTTTGGCTGTTTTGCTTCCCAAAAATGGAATATATTTCAAGGACAAGCAAAATTGGATACTCTGGTGCCACAATTGCGATTTAATAATCTGGTAACGAACTTTTATACTCACACCTCCACCTGTTTTAAATGTTTTAAATGGACTCATATACTTAAGTGTTTTGTTCATTTTTTGTTTGTATTTTTCGGTATTTTGAACAGGGCGCTCACGAAAAAGAGAGTCTAAGTGGGTCTCATTGGGTCTCCTTGTATAAATAAAGATAAAAAAAATATACAAATAAACTGACTAGTGCTGTACGATCGATGCATGCAATCTTTGTGTGAGTTAATCAGTTTATATTTCAGTTTTAAAGTATTTATAATCTAGGCTACTTTGTAAATGGAATCATCATTTTAAAACTCAAAATCAACCCGCAATTGCCAAAAAATATTTGTCCAAATTTGATCAGGCTAGGCATCCATACAGTGTTCGTGCTCGTAGTCAGTCAGTATCTACGTTTACTTCTGGAGCACTTTTTTGTTGCAAACTGCACAGCATTCCCATTCACTCTGTGTGGTGGCCTTGTGAAGGTATCTGAACCATGAACAAAACATATTCAAGATAAACACACCCACCACTTCCTTTGCACATATCAGCCCGAGTGATATCCTGCTTTCTGGCCTCTCTTGTGTGTCTTGTGTAATCTTTTTTTATTTCATTCTTTCTTTGGCGGGCCGATCTGCGGGTGCTGGTGGGATAGGAGACTTATCTTGGAGCGCGTCTGTCATCTGCTCCCTCAGACAGAGTGTTCTTTCATTCAGTGGGCTCAAAGAGGGTTCACACACATTTAAGGAGTGCATTGTTTGTGCTCCACGATGCTTAATCACTTTTGATTGGACACTATATTATTAAAAGGCAGGCCTCAGACGGGACAGAGGGGGAATCTGAAGCAGCGCCGTTGTCCCATTGGGTGCAAGATGAGTACAAAGACAGGGAGTTAATCCTGGGGTTCTTAAACTTGATACCAGTGGAAATATTTGGCTTCCCAAGTACCATATCGAATCCACTAAAATGTGACTAACCCAGGTTTGAAGGGAAGAATAATTCGATCTTATTATAGCTACATTAAGACGACAAACCAGAAATAAACCAGGAAACTGTCATTTAAAAGGCCCATATTACATTATTTTATACACTACACTAAATTATAATGTTGTTTTCTCATCACAAACAGACCTGGAGTTGTGTTTTGTTTCATTCACACATGTTTAACACACAAACCCTGCATATTTAGTCTGAGTTCTTCTCTCAAACAGAAAACACTCAGTTCCACCTTGTGATGTCATGTGGTAATACAGAAAGTGCTCCACTGTGTTTTTAAACTCCACACACCTTCACTAGAGTCATTTGGATAATTTAGCCCTGGAATTGCCAATCTCTACTGAACTAAAGGTAAAAGGAGACTGGAAAACTGCTACTGGAAACTGGAAAGCTACCACTTCATGACATCACAAGGTGGACCAGAGCATTCTGAGCTTTGGAGATGTAGACAGACTAACAATAAAGGGTTACTCAAACATGTGTGAATGAAACAAAACACAACAGAAGGTAACTAAACTAAAACCTCACCACATAATATAGGACCTTTAACTTGCCAAGAGACAGTACAAATTAAAACCAAAACTAAACTTGGGCTAAATCAGGACTAAACCAGGGCTATACTTGGACTAAACCGGGAGGACTAAACTGTTTCATCGCCAATCTTAGAGGATCCATAGAAACAGCCAGAATACCACCAACAGCTCTCTTACCTCATTGAGAACCACTAGCTTAAGTGAAGTCAACAGTGAAACCTAAGACCTGTGTTACACATGGCTTTACTTTAAAAATGTATGTGCACATTGGTTTACAAAGCTGTCCCTCTCTGACACTATAAGGACCAAATAGGACCAAGTACGATGGCGGTTTGTCACTTTGCTCAGGGTAAACCAGGAATAAACCAGGACTAAAGCGCGATTCAAACGTGTATAAACCAGGACACATTTGAGCTAGAGATGGGAGAAGACCTCGTGCCTCAAGATCTCGCAAGACAAAATTACAAGACAAATGATGTTGAGATTTTTTTATCCATGCATTTACAGTTGGATTGGACAAAAAAGGCTTAAGTATTATTGAGGTACAACTCATTGAGAAGCTGTAGTTCCAAAACACAACGATATAATGACATTTCCAACAAAAATATTGAATAAAACACAATATACAATTTATAATTGCAAGTAATGTCAAAATCTCGTCTTGTCTTATTCTCGTGGACCCAATCTCAGGTCCCGTCCCATCCCTAATTTGAGCCTGTGAGACTAAAGTGTGAATAGGCCATAAACCAAGACTAAAACCAGGATTAAACCCGGCCTCAATCAGGACTTTCCCTCCCCTATACAGCCCATTCGACTATAGAGCGCTGATTACACTGACTGTTTACATATTCCATAGAGCGCTGTGGCAGAGATAAAGCCCTCCTGATTCTTATCCCCAAGCCACAACGTGCAAACCACTACTTTATAATGTAAACCAAACGGCGCAGCTGCCCTTTCATGTCTCGAGTGCCAGCGCTGCGTGCCGAGCTGGGCTTTGGGGAGCTCTGCTTGTTTAAGTGGCATCAGTTAAATTGGAGTTTAGTCTGTCGGACATTTTGGCGGGAAAATGAAAAGTACATAGCGTTTAGTTGTCTTCAAGTTCCAGAACATGCAGGGGCAAAAGCCAGTGTATTGCTGGGTTTTGGATGACATCACAGCGTTCTATAGGCCAGTATTATTAATACAGATGGGGGGAACTCACTGTTGTTAAAATAGTGAGTTCTGGGGTTTAGTCAGTAATTGAAAAAAACAAGTTGAACATTTGTGAACTTACCTTTTGGATATTTCAAAGTACAGCGTAATCAATAGGGAAATCTGTCTCTTGCCCCCATCTTGGCGTATGGCATCGTTACATTCAAGAATCTGAAAACTACCAAAAGAAATGATAGCATGGCAAGGGAAAATCCACAGAGGTTGTTGGTATAGGTGTCAAAACGTCCATTATCTTGTTATATTTGTCCAAACACATGACACCATCTGCCTTAAAGAGGGTTCTGGGTCCTGGAGATTGTACTGCTTTGGTTTGAATGTTCTACAGTATGGCATTAAAGTTAACTAATTTAATTTAATTTATCTTTACAGGGAGAGCCCAGTGAGAGCACTCAGACTCTTTTTCATGAGCGCCCTGTTCAAATACAGAAAAATACTAACACAAAACCAACAAAACACATAAGTACATAAGCTCATTTAAAACATTAAAAACAGGAGCAGGTGTGAATATAAGTGTTTATCACCAGATTATTAAATAGCATTTGTGGCACCAGAGTATCCAATTTTACTTGTCCTTGAAAAATATTCCATTTTGGAAAGCAAAACAACCAAAAGCCCTTTTTCCCATCTCATCTCATTAATAAATAATTACGGGTCGGCTCAGATTGAAACACCTTGCAAATATGTACACTTACTATGATTGAGGATGCCGCTCCACAGATTCGACCTGTAACTTGGCCTGGTGGTGGCTAATTGTCTCCATGGAGGTAGATCATTTTAATGCCATTTTGTGGAACATTCCCGGCAAAGAAATACTATCTCCATGGAGACAAGCAGGTGTTACATACTAGAGATTGAACGATATGGGGGTTTTCATGGCCAATGTCGATACCGATTGTTGCCGATATTTTTTGGGCTGATATGTAGGGCCAATTTAGATCATCTCCCCCAAGTATTATATTAATTTAATACAAACTCACCCACAGCCCTGTTTCAATTGGATAAGAGAACGGTGAGTGGTACCCTCTTTGGATTTAAGTGTTCAAATGAAGCTTTATACATATTTTTAGTCAGTTGGAGAGCACAAACCAAAGATCGGCCTCTGGTGGAGATTTAAAGCCGACAGCCGATACGCTAAAAAGTGCAAATATCTGCCCTATAATATCTCTATTACTTACACATTTTACCTACCCCCATCTCAAAAACCACTATTGTTGTTAGGTCAACCCTTTCATAGCATTTTACTAGCTCCTCCATATTGAAGATTGATAGTACAAAGTAATATATAGAGCCAAAAGCTATATACTTCACATATGGTGGACGCTGCAGTGTTTTTGTAACAAGCATTTGTGTTAAGGGATGGGCGTTTTGATATGAAATGTGATTAATGATCCCGACATCAGCACAAAAGGGGGAAGTCTTGCTCCCTGTGAAGTAGGTTGTGGGATTACGCACTGGGCTAGCTGGGAATCTTGGCATTAATTGGCTTGTTTCTCCCGTGACTTGGTGGAACACTGCTGGCGCTCTCCTTGGCGGCTTGTGTGTTATCACTCTTGAGGTCCTTTGCCGTAAATGTGTCACAGGAAAAACTGTAGGGGACTAAAAATAGCTTGAGTTGAGCATGTGCGTTTCCCATCACCTCACGTTTGGGTTGGACAGTATCGCGAGCCACTTTGTATTATTAAACTTTGTAATGAAATTTAACTGTCGGACTCATCAAGAACGCTGCTTAGGTTTTTGTATTTTGTATAAGGGCTAAATGGATTTGTAGGAAGTAATAAAGAAAAACTGTAGACCTCTGCCAAGGCGCTGTGCCCATATCATAATGTTCCATGGAATCAAACTTCAGGGATAATGCTAGTAATTTCCCTTGTGGATCAATATAGTTTATTTAAGTCTAATTCTTAGGTCTTATATTACAAAAAAGATTATTTTGAATGAAGTTTATATGTTTAGTCAGTATCTCAAAATGGTTGGCATGGTGGCATAGTGGTTGGAACTCTTGCCTCTCAACTAGAAAGTCCTGGTTTCCAATCCCAGACCATGCGTGTTCCCTTTGTCTGTGGATGTGGGTTCACTGTCTCCCCCCATTAACCCTCCCTCTCCACTCGCAACTTAGATTAAATGGCCCTAGTAAATGGTCACATTTTTTATATAGCGCTTTTCCACCTTCAAGGCACTCAAAGCACTTAACATGAAGGAACCACTCACCCATTCACACACACACACACATTCATACACAGTGTATGCAGACACCGCCAGTGAGGTGGGTTAAGTGTCTTGCCCAAGGATACAACAGCATTCATCTGTGGGAGCTGGAATCGCGCCGCCAACCTTTGGATCAGTGAACAAACACTCTACCAACTCAGCTACAGTTGCCGACTTAATTGGAAGTTTACTAGTCCTTTTGCTGTTCTAAAAAACTACAAAGCCAAGTCGCCAACTCAAATGTATATATATATTTCACATACCTTAAGCTTTTTAACAATAACACAATACAATATTACGCTCAAACGTCTGGAAGTGTCAATATGCTGTTTGCACCACACCCCTTGTACTGAGGTGAGTGACTTTCTGCCTCAGGGCCACTGCTCTTGATATAAATCCCGCTGTCAGGACACACACTCACACACACACACACACACTCTATTTTACCCTGTTCTTTAGAGGTTATAGAACACACTGTTCACTTATCAGCCTTTAATATCTTAATTAATAATCTTAGATCTTCAACTCGCAATATCTCAGCAAACACAGATCACCGCTTCCACTGACCGAGAATGATTGATAGAATTACAAAAGTGTGCAAACTCGGGCTGTGCGCTATGGTTATTCATACACTCCTCCTATTGGTCAGCTTTCCCTAAGGCTCTGGGTGAGTGACAAGTGGAATTATGAACTCTCAGTATCTTTATGATGCCTGTAAGTAGTAAATAAAGTCATCCGCTTGTTCTAAGTCTACATCAATTGAAATTATGTGTCCAAGGAAATAGTCATATTGGTTTTTTGGCATATTGCCCACCCCTAGCACAACAGCCCAGCCTCACAAAGGTATCAATTATGTGACCAGACCAATTGTTACATCAATATCGTACCCAATAACATCATACACAAATGTCCCTATTCACTGAATGCTGTAGTTGTACAGAACCATTTAAAACAATCAATACCCCCCTTTCATTGAGACACCAAGCTACAAAATCTCACAACATAACTAAGGGAGTGTGACGTTACCCATAGCGTTCGGCTCCAGTCAAATGAAGCTCATCGAGGCTAGAGCAGTTATAGGGGCCAATTTGGAGCCAAGTTCTATATTTGTAATTTCGACCGCGAGTATCATAGCAACCAAAGAGCCAATCCGGAGCGAGGCTGTTGAAGGTAACGCTCTTGGCATCTGCACCGCTGGTTTGGCAGGAGGCAGGCGCTTAGCAACGCTGTCAATCAGACCTGTTGCTAACGCTAGCAGGAAGAGCGACCTCGAGGAGAGAGGGCAGCTCATTAATGTTATTAATGTTCATATCTTGATTTATGGACAAATAGAGACATAAAAACCCCAGGATCACATAGAGCGGGTTAATACGGACATTTTAAGACCAAAACGACGAGCCTGACAGCAGCAGTTACAGAGTAGAGGGGCCACAGTTTTTTAATACAAAGTGAATTTAAGCCAGAGTCGATGGAGCCAGAAGCGCACCCATGCTCGATTCCTATTTGGAACGCAACGGTTAGCGGGTTAGCTATTTCCATCTATATATATATATACAGCCTATGATTAGTACAGACTTTTCATTCAAATACAGCCACCTTCATTTCTCGCTAACAGACTAGAAAACAAACGAAGGGAGCAATAATGGCAAATGCCTCAATATGTCGGCTCACTCATTCCCTGACTTGGTTTGCGTTTCTCTTTTATAAATCGAAGCTTAATCCACCCACTACAAACTCATCCCACTTAATTTGTTTGCTTCATGTAGATTCTCCAGTGACATCTAAGCCATCACGTCAACAATCCCAAGTGGCTCCTAATACCATGAACTGGATCTCTATAGCATACGCTTTGATGCTGCCTTTATTATATGTCGACCAGGCTATTTCTTTCTAGTCCCTTCTTGTTTACTCACGTCGAATGGTAAAGTTGCAGACTGCTATTTACTTGGTCACATGGGCAAAGCAAAAGCCCACTTTAATCAAGACATAAGAGTGGCCCATTTCATCCTAAAGTAGTTTGGAGTTTGACTGGAATAGGCTCTGTGCACAATAGCGCTCGCAACCTCACTGTTAGCGTCACTACTTCCTGTCCAGTTTTATCTCTATGAGGTTTTTGCCGAGTCACGCTAAAATGAATAAATATTTAAAGATCAGGCAGTGGACAGGGAGCTGCGGGTGGATTTCACTGACAACATGTTAAACACTACACAAATAAAATGAGTACTTCACTGGAGGACGCTTATGTGTTTAGAAAGAGACATGTTTTTGTCTCAAGGCTAACACTAATGCTAATTTTGAGGCATAATAAATAGGCTATTAAAACAACACCACAAACTGAAGTATTCTACATATAAAAGTAATTGCGTAGTCTTTAATTCATTTCAGTTTGAATAGATTGTTTATTTTATGTTTTCAAATTTTAATAAAAGTGACTGTTAGCTTTGAGACACAGCGAGCTAGCTAGCTTGCTGCTGTGCACAGAGCCTATTAGCTGAGACAAACACACATTTAGTTAGGCCCGGTCAATTAAAAAATGAAATAAAAATTGAAAACATGTAGTGATTTCAAGAACATTACCATTTAACACAAATAACTGTCTATCTTTAATGTTTGAACTACTCCAAAAGCTCCATATAACAGAGGATTGGCTGTGGATTCCTTGATTAAACCCCCCAAACCACATAACTGACCATTAGACTTAACCTTCATCTTGATCAAACGTTGATTAATTCCCCAGCCTTACATTTACTTTGCGCTTTTATCAAAACACCAGCTAAGTCTCCTCTGTCCCATAGACTTCCATATTGAAAACCCTGTCTTCACCCTTTGCTGTTTGTTCCAATTGACTCAGTTGTTAAAGCATTGAAGTGGACATTTTACGAGGTGCTAATGATCTGCTAATTCTCGAGGAAAAGCAAAGTGACCAGTTCGTCCAGACGGAGTGTTTACAACCTATTGACCTTTGCCCTCTCCGTGTCAGGGGCAAAGTCAGACACGAGTTGTTGGCGCGCTAACACTGTGGTATGTAGACAGTGCTCTGCTACCGCTACATATAGCCAGGGTATGACGAGACTTCATTATATGACTCTTGTAGTATGTAATTTAGCCTGTTTGGGCATTGGTTATAGGGTACAAAGTGGTCCTTGTCATCACATTCAGAACAGAAGCCGATTCTAACAGTGCACTACTTATATTTGAAACGTTTTTATCAGCCCTGTGCAAAAGGAGAGAACAAAGACTAAATATTGCAATGGAGCTCAACAATGACCGGCCACCCCGCGGGTCCCGGAAGTTTCCCATTCATTTTTCTCATAGACTTTCTGAAAAAAATGTTTATTAAAAGTTCCAAAGCTCTGGAATAATCAGCTACGTGGTAACTAATGGTAACAGGACCTATAGTTTTATTTAAAATCTGTTAAAACATTTTGTAACTTGCGTTTTAAATGTGCTTTTTGGACTTAAAACAACCGTGTTATGGATATTGGTTAGAACGTAGCTTGTTAGCATGTAGCTGGTTAGCCTCTGTGATGCCTTTGACCTCTTAATATCTGAATTTCTTGAAAAGTCTATGGGAAAAATAAGTGGAAAATTTACTTCAGGAATCTGAGCAGGTGGTCACTGTTGAGCTCCATAATTATTTTCAGTTAGCTAACAGCTATTTTGCTATTTTTGACGATGAAAACTATAAAGAAATGCTAAAATTAACAAGCCAAATCCCTCGTTTAATATCTCAAATGGGATTGACAGGCTACTTTTATAAATAAATTAGCTGTTTTTCTTCCTTCTTAAGCAGCGTTACTATTAATCATATATTTTCAGATATTCAAATATTTGTTTTGGACTTTATGCTTTTCAAAGATGAACAAAACACTAATGGCTGATCAAACAAGAGGTGATTTAGTGTCACAATGTTCCCTGCTTCCTACCTTTGTGTGTCGGAGCACTCTCGGGTGCGGCAGCGGATACATGGCAAGCTACAACGAGGAAAGGAAGTTTGATGTCAGAGGAGATCTCTCACTACCAATGTGAGCAGCAGATATTCACAATTTTGGACTAGGTCTGTGGACAAAATATGTTAAAGGGCCCATATTACAGTGTTTTCTGATCTGTTATAATGTTTCCTCATCACAAACATACCCGGAGTTGTATTTTTTTTTCATTTCATTCATTGTTTAACACACAAACTCTGCATATTTAGGCTGAGTTCTTTCTCTCAGACAGAAAACACTCTGTTCCACCTTGTGATGTCATGTGGTAATACAGGAAGTGCCCCGCTGTGTTTTTAAACTCCATACACCTTCACTAGAATCATTTGGATGATTTTAGCCCTGTAGTTGCCAGTCTCTATTAAACAAAAGGTAAAAGGAGCTGTTAACCTGAAAACTACCGCTTCGTGACATCACAAGGTGGAAGAGAGCATTTTGAGCTTTGGAGATGTAGACAGACTAATAATAAAGGGTTACTCAAACATGTGTGAATGAAACAAAACACAACTTCAGGTGTGTTTTTGATGAGGTTACAGTATTATAACACGGCTTAACTCTCACAAGAGTCCATTTTGTGTAATATAGGACCCCAAACACAAAGTTAAGGTCTTGTATAGTTTGTCCCTCCTTCCCTGCTCCCATATACTCTATAGGCCTCTCCTGTAACCTTGAGAGAATCCCGCGCCGGCCCCAAGTTCAACGAGTGCATGAGGCATATTTTCGCTGAGCGTGCTTGGTCCGCCTCGCT
The DNA here is from genome assembly GCA_000787095.1 of Periophthalmodon schlosseri. Taxonomy (NCBI): domain Eukaryota; kingdom Metazoa; phylum Chordata; class Actinopteri; order Gobiiformes; family Gobiidae; genus Periophthalmodon; species Periophthalmodon schlosseri. Next base: position 52,761 of record KN471611.1, read on the forward strand.
TAAACCCCTCGACCCCCCCTCCCTCCCCCTCTTTCTTGCCCACTCTCCCTTGTTATCTCCCCTCTCTCTCCCTCTTCCTCCCCCTCTTTATTGCACCCTCTCTCTCCCTCTTTCTTGCCCTCTCTCCCTTGTTATCTCCCCTCTCCCCCTCCTCCTCCTCCTCCTCTCTTCTCCCCCCTTCTCCTAAAGAGGGCTCCCTGTAGGCCTTGCCTTTCACAGCGCCTGCAAAGGAAATACATTATGTGTAAAAAGAATTCCATATGGTGTCATACGATCTGTGTAATTCTCCTGCAATTGATAAAAAAGTCACCTTCTATGCACAATTCCGGCTTTGTGGAGGTACTTTTAGCTCGGGCACTGGGTATTCTGAACTCAAACAACCTTTTTACCAGTTTTGGATTGCTCAAGATTCTGCCAAATTACCTCAAGCATGAATAATTAAGAACTTTTATTTTCTAAGAGGATACTTAAACTGCTCAACCAGTTTTGTACGTGATGTCAACCAAGCTATATTTTTGGTTGAAATGACTGTTACATGTGTCGTTTTGAAGTTTGGGATGTTGCCACAGACACATTTTATATACAGTATATGTTGAAGATATGAATTTAAAGAATAACCTTAACCTTCTGTTTGAACCATATTGCAAACAAAACTAATTTAGCACAGAAAAGATAGCTCACTTAAAGACTCAAATATATGTTAAATATTCAACTCTCTACAGCACAAATGTTAAAGGTGCACTATGTAACCTCTCCTGTGTCCACCACCTGGTCCTGGAATGTTCCACACTATGGCATTAAGCTTATCTGTCGATCTATCTGCTTCTCCACAGATCTGACCAGTAACTGTGGCGTCCACTGCTCGTCACTATGAAGAGAGATTAGAAATTTAATACAGTGGAATTACAGTTGAAACCAGAAGTTTACATACACCATATAAAAACTCACATACACTTTTTTTTCTCACTGTCTGACATGAAATCGGACTAAACTTTTCCTGTTTTAGGTCAAATAGGATTACAAAAATTATTTATATTTGCTAAATGCCAGAATAATGACAGAAGGATTTTTAGACAGTTTCTCATTACTTTGCCTTTAAACAATTTGGGAAAATCCAGATGATGATGTCATGTCTTTGGAAGATTCTGATTGGTTTAAAAAAAATCTTCTCTCATTATTCTGGTATTTAGCAAATAGAAATAATTTTGGTAATACTACTTGACCTAAAACAGTAAAAGTTTAGTCTGACTTCATGTCAGAATATTCGGAAAAAAAGCGCATGTGTCTTTTTATACAGTGTATGTAAACTTCTGGTTTCAGCTGTACATAGTTAATGTTTCTCTAATCTAGATTCTATATTGTAAATAAAATGTTCTTATGATATATATTGATCCCAAAATATTATTCAGTTTGATTCAATTTTATTTCTATAGCACATTTAAAACAACTAGAGCTGACCAAAAACCCATTTACAGATCACACGATACATAGGAAAAACACCAAGCCTAAAATAGTATTGTTAAAGTCTCACACTGAAGTCATAACAGCAATAATCATCATATAATAGACGTTTAATAGACTTTTTTTTCTTTTTTCCCCCTTTTGGAGGTGTGGTCTGACTCAGCTGTTTCGTCAGGGCCTTTCCTCTTGGCTGGCTGCTTGTATCTGTGGCAGTCCTACGGTAGGGCTGTTCCAGGTATCAGCCGTGCCAAGTTCAAGTGGCTTGGACTGAGCGCGTGCACCACAAATGGGAAGTGTTATGATTGGAGCTGCCAACCGCTCGCTCCAGTTTGTAATGAGCAGTTTCATCGCGGTATACCATCGTGTCTTCTACATGTAAGCAGGCCCCAGGGAGGTCTGCAGTATGTGTGTGTAGATACTGGGAAGGTATTGTAGTTCTAATGATGTAACAGTGTAGTAGGTGAATACACAGCTCCTAAATAGAATTAACTAGTTTATTAATTATTGTACTTTTTATGTTCTTGTAAACATATGACATCCAATTATTGATAGCATTTTTAAAATCCTGTATTACTTTCATTCAGCGGTGGAAGACGTACTCGATTTTGAAGTACAGATACCAGGGCAAAACATACTCAAGTATACTTAAGTAAAAGTATTTAACTACCTGTTTAAAAATGTAAAAAGTAAAAGTATTTCTTGTAGATTTTGAGATCTTATAAAGACTCAGATATAGTGGTTTGTGTTGTATTTTGTTCAACAGAAACAATTGAATCAATCGTTTTTTCTGGCTGTTTTTATTGACATATTTTTGTTTGCTCAAATTATGAACGCTAACGTAAAAATAAACCCTCAGCCTTTTCACCAGGTTTCAAACAATAATAAAAAATACTTTTTACTTTTCAGTCCTGTTCAAAAATGTAGGGAGTAGAAAGTACAGATACTGCTCTCGAATGTAGTAAAGTAAAAGTAAAAAGTAAAGTACAGATACCTCAAGTGTTTACTTAAGTACAGTACTTTACTACTTTTACTTCAATACATTCCACCATTATTTTCATTTAAACTTTGCTGCTTTTTACCATTTATATTTGATCGGCCTGCGTCGTATTCACTAGTAAAATATATCACTTTTTATTTTTATAATTTTGCCGTTTATCTGTATCATTCTCTACCTATGTTTCCTTGTTAAGTGTGCTACTTTACCACACCCTGTTAAAATACATTGCATTCTTAACTTTAAGCGGGCCACATATGGCTGTGAGTAGGAAGGTAAGATTTTGAAATACATATCTGACAGTGGACTATCTCCCCGAGGCAGTTGTAATGATGCGTTTGACAGCCCGCAAATATTTCTGTTAACATTTGGCGCTTTCTGTAAGTAAACACACACGCATCCCACTTTCCTCAACCTATGCATGGCTTGTTACTCGTAGAAGCATCCAGCTCCAGCTCAGAAATCAAATGGGAATTGTCCACTTTGTTGCTCGAAGCTTTTGACGCTAGCAGCATTCAACATAAATAAAAGAAGCTAGTCCCGCTCCGGCTAGGTTTGCCCCTGAACCAGAACTGTAACTACCCTTGGCCAATATTTACCCCTGCCTTGTTTGCCCTCTCACCTACCCCCCTGATCTTCGCGAATGATCTTTTGGCACCTAGCGAAAGAGAGACAACAGCGTGCTTTGGGTGAGGGAAAAGGGAGTGGGTAGCCGGCTAGGAGGGATGTATATGAGCTTTTGCGTTGTATTTTTGACTGGACAAATCCTATCAGGGCGAGGAAGCAGACGAAGCAAGGAAGCAGCGCCGGGAGGGTCACGCAGGCGAGTCGGAGTCAGGCGTGTGGGTGGGTTACAAGAAATACAACAGCAAAAAAAAAAAAAAAAAGAAGAAGAAGAAGAAAATGGGGAATTCCTGTCTCTAAACCGAGTGGTGGAAAAAGTGACTGCTTGATTTTAGCTCCATGCCGCTCTATGTCAAAACAGCCAAGCATAGCCGTCATCTGTGCAAATATTTCAAGAGATTATGATTCGGGAGCCTCGTGGGAAAGACTCGAAGCGGCTCACTGAGGACAAGGCGACTGAAATGGCTTGCGTTTCTTAAATATGTAATCACACGGCCGCAGCGTTGCACAAAAAAGAACTGCTAGGTAAGGCTTGTTCTCGGAATCATCCTCGCTAAAGGCGTCGATCCAGTTACAACTGAAAAACAAAGCCGCTTTACATTCTGGGTTTAAATAGCGATGGGAGACAGATCGGACTTGCCATGCCTGAGGACACAGCGTGCAGCGGAGAACGCACACCTCTGTTGCATTCCTAACTTTTATATAACCACAGTTTGGGATGACTCATGTTAATAAAGAGAGCTCTCCCAGCGTAAACGTACTTCACACTGCCCTGCAAAAAATAGCATCTATACTACAGCGGGCTTGCAGTTTTTCATATCTTTATATTGATTACTACAGATGCAGACACAACAACAAGGTTTAAAGGTCCTATATTACACAAAACTGACTCTTGTGAGCTTTAAGTCGTGTTATAACGCTCTTACCTCCTCACAAACACCTGGAGTTGTGTTTTGTTTCATTCACACATGTCTGAGTAACCCTGCGTTATTAGTCTGTCTACATCTCCAAAGCTCAAAATGCTCTGTTCCACCTTGTGATGTCATGAAGCGGTAGCTACCTTTTACTTTTTAGTTTAGTATAGATTAGCAATTCCAGGTCTGAAATCATCCAAATGATTCTAGTGGAGGTATTTGGAGTTTAAAAACACTTCCTGTGGAGCACTTCCTGTATTACCAAATTACATCACAAGGTGGAACAGAGTGTTTCCTTTTGAGAGAAGAACATATGCAGGGTTTGTGTGTTAAACATGTATGAATGGAACAAAACACAACTCCAGGTATGATGGGATTGAACATTATAACATAGATCAGAAAATAGTGTAATACGGGCCCTTTAAGTTCGGCACAACTGTGAACGGGCTATAAAATAAACCACAAAAATGCAGGGATATTACATTAGACCCTTTTTTGCAAGTTTTTCTTCAACATATCAACCCAAAATGAAACTTTGCTAAGGATTTTCATATGGTGTATTCACAAATTTAAAAATGTGTCAAAACTTGTAAGTATCTATTATTGTGACCAAACCACGGCCTTGTTCTCGATGACAAAGTTTGCTCCCACATTGTTTATGGCGGCTCACACAACAGAGTCTGAAATTAATTTAGCGCCTCTCGTCTTCCCACTGTAAACTGGCGCTGTGCAGCCAAACCACATGTTGTTATTGCTGCAGTGGCAGAGGGGGCTGCCCCAGCAGGCCTGAGGAGCACACAACAGATTTGCTCCCTGTGTTTTTGCCAAGAATGTGCAACACACTCCTCTCTCTCTTTCTCCGAGTGCGAGTGCAGTTTAAAGGACCATATTACACTATTTTCTGATTTATGTTATAATGTTGTTTCCTCATCACAAACAGACCTGGAGTTATGTTTTCATTCACACATGTTCAACACACAAACCCTGCGTATTTAGGCTGAGTTCTTCTGTCAATCTGAAAACACTCCACCTTGTGATGTCATGTGGTAATACAGGAAGTGCTACACTGTGTTTTTAAACTCCGTACACCTCCACTAGAATCATTTGGATGATTTCAGAACTGGAATTGCCAATCTCTACTGAACTAAAGGTAAAAGGAGCTGTTAACTTGAAAACTACCGCTACATGACATCACAAGGTGGAACAGAGCATTTTGAACTTTGGAGATGTAGACAGACTAATAATAAAGAGTTACTCAAACATGTGTGAATGAAACAAAACACCACTCCAGGTATGTTTTTGAGGAGGTAACAGCATTAGAACATGACTTAAAGCTCACAAGAATGAATTTTGCGTAATATAAGACCTTTAAAGTAGACTTTTTAAAGATAGATTTCATATAGTTGCATGTTTAGTTAGAGTTTACATCTGGTTTGGGCCGGCTTTAGACCTGTTTTTGTTTGACTCCTGGCTTATCCAATCCACTTTACTTTTACAGCACATTTTATAAACCAGACACAGACAAAGTAAGATGTCAACAAATAGTAAACAAACAGTAAAAAAACCATTAAAATACATGAAAATACATGAAAACACAATAAAACTGGTTAATGTGGCTCAAACCAAGTCCAGTCCCAAGCTCATGTGTAGACTCGGTTTAGTCCCGGTTCAGTCCTATCTTAGATCTAGTTTTTAGTTAGTTAGTTTAGATAGTTTTTCGGCTGTAGTCCTGATATTGTCTTTGTTTAGTTCTCTATCTCTTCCCCTCTCGTACCTTCTGCACTTAAGTACTCTCCCTAAACCGTCTGCTTGCGTTACGGCGATGGGAATAGCAGTTAAACCTAGATTAGCTTCACGTTCTGATCTCCTCTCAGAGATATTTCGTCAGTGATTACGGGCTGCTTTGTTGTGGTAGGCGACGCGCTGTTGGCTGTATTAAGCGCTTGTACTGTATGTTTATGTTGGAACGGAGCATGCGGGACCACAGCGTTGAATAGATGGCACACCTCCGCTGATGTTATAGCTTCTATCTCCAGACACTGTGTAGGGCCCTTGAGGAAAGAGGGACTACATTTGGACCGATGCCAGCTCTCTGACCTTGCGGTGGGCACAGCCGTTGTCACTCCCTCTTGAGTTATGTGAGAATCAGTTTTATGATCCTGTTATTTTTTTAATACACTACTGCATGAGAATATGAAAAAAAACACACAAAAAAAACGCCATCTATAGTTGCTTCCTTATTTGGCGTTTTATGCAATTGGCCCACTAGCTTCTTTTGTTAAGGCTTTGGGAGCTGGACACATGCCAACAGAGGCATGGCTGCCATACCCACATCTGTACAATATATAGCTAATTTACCAGACCTCTATGGGGAGAAGTTAAATGTATATGGTCTTGGTTTACATCACGAGTTTACGATTATTCACAATTATTGACATTATGACCAGACAACACTGAAATCCTTAATATACTTTCATTCACACTGCCAAATATATATAAGTTTATTACGAATACCTGAATAATCAAATCTTGGCATTCCTACAGTTTAGACTTATTTTAGTCTTGGTGTAGCTCTGGTTTAGCCTTTTCTACTCAAATCGCTTTACATCAAGGAACCACTCACCCATTCACACACACATTCATACACCAGTGTACGCAGACACTAGCTAGAATTGCACTGTGGGTCAGCTGCTCCACCCATGATGTTTATGTCGAGAGCGGGATTCAAACACTCTACCAACTGAGCCACTGTCGCTCTGTCTATACTTAATATCTTAAAAGGAACAGGGGCTTTAGTCAAACTCATGTGACTTGCAAAAACGGTTAAACCCATTTACCCCACATCTCAGACGTTCCCGGATGCTTTGATTGGCTCCAGCTTTGAGTGGGTCCCGTCTGCAGCCTCATTAACAAGGGCAGGGGTTTTACTGGCCACGCGGCAAGGCACTGGGCTTTCAACCACCAACCAGTCCCCCCAAGCAACCGCCCCAGGAACAACATACTGTCTCACCTGAGTAACTTTATGATGCTGTTTAGAGGGCAGTGAAGAGATTTCATGGGTATTGGGTTCTAAAGGTTTGCTTAACACCTTAAAGAAGTGTTGGGGGCGGCAGTAGCTCAGTTGGTAGAGTAGAGTCTACTGATCCGAAGGTTGGCGGTTTGAATCCTGCTCTGGGCGGTTCCAGCTCCCCCAGATGTGATGATAATTATTGACGTTTTAAGATATCGAAGAACAGATTTTATGACAACATACCTATTGCATTCAGAACAATGCTATAACTGTCAGTTTTGTCCTTCTAAAACATGTACGTCAAGCTAATATTAAAGGTAATCTACTTATTTTCTGCAATCCATGGGCTTTAGAATGATCAGAAATTAGGGCCGTGGCTATAGCGATTGACAAATGAAAACAAAATATGTGGAAAT
>KN471611.1:71531-82742 GCA_000787095.1 Periophthalmodon schlosseri
AAGTGGCATGGGGGGGCGGGGGGGAAGACAGAGAGACAAGGCCGCCCGAGCTCCCCGCAATCACTTTATAGACATGTACTGTGCCAAGTCCACACAAAACTCGGCCTGCCCACAAAAGCCGCTTTACAACCCTAATGTGTGTGTGTGTGTGTGCGGAGACTTGAGCCTTACTGCAAGCAAAGCAGTGGGAACTGTTTTGCTGAGACCATACAAATGAATAGACGCACATAAATAATTTCAAATCTTTTTTCTACAGCAGCCTACTAAAACTTGAGCTATGTTTTTTATGCTATCCGGAAGCGGGGCCGACATACATTATAACGCTTGCATATATCTTCGCTTTAGGGCTACACTTACAAAAAAGGGGGATTTTTTTTTTCTTTTCTTAACGTATGGCCCTGCTCCCTCCCTACTTTGTCATCGTTGAGCTGCGGCCAAGAACATTCTGTTTTTGCAGCGCTGTTTAATAGTCAAATTTAGGAGCGGGGGGAGCAGGCAACAGAGACACTGCAAAGGAACAAGAAAGGAATAAATCTTTCCGCCATTTTTTTTTACGTCTACAACTCCCTCTATTTTTTCTCCTCTATGCAGCCGCTGTAACACAACTCGGGGTAAAGAAGGGGGTTGATGTGAGCAGGGGGTATCTGAGTTCACTGTCTCTGGTCTGTGTTTTAAGGCGGAGATGATAATCGGACTGCTGGTTCTCATTGGGGCGTGTGTGTGGCTCAGACTGGTTTCAATCACATTCGAGGTCCACCAGACTCAAGAGCCTTGTATGTTTTTGTTTTGAAGGATTTTCCTCCAAAACAACCATGACTTGATTTAAAATACTAGCAAAAGATGTTTACAAGTGTGGACCTTCATTTTAAGGATTGGCATACCTGTTTTCAGTGGTGGAACGGAACGAAGTAAAAGTAGTCAAGTACTGTATTTAAGCATACATTTTAGGTACCTGTACTTTACTTGAGTACATTTTTAAGTCAATACTTTTTACTTTTACTTTACATTTGAGAGCAGTATCTGTACTTTCTACTCCACTACATTTTTTAACTGAAAAGTAAAAGTATTTTTTATTATTGTTTGAGACCTGCTGAAAAGGCTGAGGGATTATTTTTAACATGTTCATAATTTGAGCAAATAAAAATATACAAATAAAAACAGCTTGAAAGGAAAGATTCAATTGTTTCTGTTGAACAAAATCAGCACAAATCTTTATCAAAATCTCTACATTTGAATTTTTATTAGAAAAAGTCCCCATGATAAATATTGACTCTCAAAAATGATTGTTGTAGTAATTATCATGACAGGCCTGTACATATGTACAACAACTTAAACCACAACTCCATCAGCACCTTTCCTGTTTGTATTATTTTTAGTTAAAGGTCCTATAATACACAAAATTGACTCTTGTGAGCTTTAAGCCATGTTATAATGCCATTACCTCATCAAAAACATACTGGAGTTGGGTTTTGTTTCATTCACACATGTTTGAGTAACACTTTATCATTAGTCTGTCTACATCTCCAAAGCTCAAAATGCTCTGTTCCACCTTGTGATGTCACAAAGTGGTAGTTTTCAAGTTAACAGCTAACTTGTACATTTAGTTAAGAAGAGATTGGCAATTCCAGGGATGAAATCATTCAAATGATTCTAGTGAAGGTGTATGGAGTTTAAACACACAGTGGAGCACTTCCTGTTTTACCACATGACATCACAAGGTGGAAAAGACTGATTTCTGTTTGAGAGAAGAACTCAGCCTAAACACACAGGGTTTATGTGTTAAATGTGTGAATGAAACAAAACACAACTCCAGGTCTGTTTGTGACGAGGAAACATTATTACATAGATCAGAAAATAGTGTAATATGGGCTCTTTAGGTTTTCCTCCAGGGGGTTGGCTGACTCCAGTCAGGTACAGCGCCGTTGGAAAGAACAGGACTTGTGTTCCCTGGTCTCTCTCTCCCCTCCTGTCCTCCCTTCAGTTTTTTGTTCTGCTTTCGTACCTTGCACAGCAGGATGGAACACATTTTCTCCTGCCCCCCTGGACACTCCCCCAGCAGCAGCAACGTGTTTGAAAAATGACACATATACAGCACATGAAGCCAGCAGGTTTTATCATATCCTGTGTCAGACCGTACTACGCCTTTTGCAAAGTTTACCCTTCCATTCATGATAATAGTGTGTAAACAGATAAGAAAAACATTAAGACGTCAAGCGAGATGTTTAATTAAAGATAGAATGTGAAGCTGAAAGTATGAGCAGAGGTGCGTGTTAAATGCAGAAAACATTAGAACTTATTATTTCAGACAAAAACGAATAAGACAAAAATTAGCATATGCAAATTAAACATTAAAGGGCCTATATTACGCAAAATTGACTCTTGTGAGCTTTAAGCCATGTTATAATGCTGTTACCTCCTCAAAAACATACCTGGAGTTATGTTTTGTTTCATTCACACATGTTTCTGTTCCACCTTGTGATGTCATGAAGTGGTAGTTTTCAAGTTAACAGCTACATTTTACCTTTAGCTCAATAGAGATTGACAATTCCAGGACTGAAATATGCAGGGTTTGTGTGTTAAACATGTGTGAATGAAACAAAACACAACGCCAGGTCTGTTTGTGACGAGGAAACATTATTACATAGATCAGAAAATAGTGTAATATGGGCTCTTTAGGTTTTCCTCCAGGGGGTTGGCTGACTCCAGTCAGGTACAGCGCCGTTGGAAAGAACAGGACTTGTGTTCCCTGGTCTCTCTCTCCCCTCCTGTCCTCCCTTCAGTTTTTTGTTCTGCTTTCGTACCTTGCACAGCAGGATGGAACACATTTTCTCCTGCCCCCCTGGACACTCCCCCAGCAGCAGCAACGTGTTTGAAAAATGACACATATACAGCACATGAAGCCAGCAGGTTTTATCATATCCTGTGTCAGACCGTACTACGCCTTTTGCAAAGTTTACCCTTCCATTCATGATAATAGTGTGTAAACAGATAAGAAAAACATTAAGACGTCAAACGAAATGTTTAATTAAAGATAGAATGTGAAGCTGAAAGTATGAGCAGAGGTGCGTGTTAAATGCAGAAAACATTAGAACTTATTATTTCAGACAAAAACGAATAAGACAAAAATTAGCATATGCAAATTAAACATTAAAGGGCCTATATTACGCAAAATTGACTCTTGTGAGCTTTAAGCCATGTTATAATGCTGTTACCTCCTCAAAAACATACCTGGAGTTATGTTTTGTTTCATTCACACATGTTTCTGTTCCACCTTGTGATGTCATGAAGTGGTAGTTTTCAAGTTAACAGCTACATTTTACCTTTAGCTCAATAGAGATTGACAATTCCAGGACTGAAATATGCAGGGTTTTGTGTTTAAACATGTGTGAATGAAACAAAACACAACGCCAGGTCTGTTTGTGACGAGGAAACAACATTATAACATAGATCAGAAAATAGTGTAATATGGGCCCTTTAAACTTTACACCCAGACGTCCAAATGATCTGTTTTCACAATCTAGCAACGTTTGAAAAATAAAACTGAACAAAAACCTTAGCAACGCATTTCTGGCAGTATATTTACTCTCAAACAAACAAACATAAATCTGCCTCCTTGACCTTTCCAAGCCTTACTGTACTTCCACGTTACTTTGTCCTGCTTTTCCCTACGCTGTATTATCCTAATCCTGGTGTTGTGTCCTGTTGTGTGTGTGTGTGCAGACTCACAGCAGTCAGGAAGTCCCAGTAACAATGAGCCAGGCAAGAACCCTCTTCCAGGTACGTACTGTCACTCATCATCTCCGCTGTCAACGCTCCATTGTTCAAGTACAGTCATAGCCATGTGCATAGCTAACATACCTACCAGCGCTGGAGTTATATGGAGACTGTGAACTCACTTACCCATACATAGGTGGAGCGAGGGATCTGGGTATGAAAAGAATTCGAATTGAAAAGCAAAAGTGTTAGAAATATGTATGAATGTTTTGAATTAATATGGCTGCCTAATTACAGTGGTACTTATGTGATAATCGCGATAGTGGGTTTTGTGGCGTATTTTATGAGACAGCAGATAACTCAGTTCAATTTTATTTCTGTAGCGCATTTAAAAACTACTTAGCTGCTCAAAGTGCTTCACATAAAAAGTCAACAAAAAACAAATATACAGATAACACAAGACATAGGAAAAGGACAAAAAAAACACCAAGATTCCTGTGTAGCTACTGTTAAATGCCAGGGAGAAGAGGCGGGTTTAAAGACTGAGAAGATCGAACAGGCTGCAGGCGCTGTTCCATAGTCTGGGCGCTGTCACAGAAAAAGCTCTGTCACCTCTGTGGGGATCCAACCATCAACCCTTTGAACCTGTTTCCCCTCCTCACGCTACACTATTTTTACAATACTGTTGAGTTATAAAATAGAACTACTCCGAAATACAATAAAAACTTGCGTATATATTCTAAATATTCTACATATAGACCTGTCATGATAACAGCATAACATAAAAATGCAAGATTATCCCAGTAAACCATTTTTAAAATACAGTCTCATTAAAAGGCCTGAGCTGAAACAGGTAAATAACAGAATTAACCTATAACTAGTCCTGGAGGTGGCTTTTTCCTCCCTCCACAGCTCAAATCTTATCGTCTTAAAGAAAAATAGCAGAAACCTCCTCACTATTACAACAAAAATATACACATGATAAAAAAATATTGTTCCAGGTTTCATATACTGAAGTCAATGTAGTGAGTATCATAACAGGCCGACATATATGTGGCATCTGTTATGAAATAAAAACAAGTACATTCATTCATATTTTAATAGTATCATTCTCTGGTCTAACTACAATACAGTGTTATACCTATTTGATTCTTAAACAGCTGACTCATACTGAAAACGTTATTATTTCCATGTTTCAAAAATGTAGTTCTGTGGCACAGGACATAGACTATAGACTAGGATGGGACAATAAACAATAATATCGTTTGTCTTGATAAAAAGGGTTGACAATAATTGTTCGTGGGACTTTTTATTTAATCGTGATAATCGCCAACAAACATAATCTCCAGAATGTGTAGAAAAAAACCACTTATCCGCAGGGGAGTTGACAGGGGGGGACCAAGGGGCCCAGAATTGGACTCTCTTCCTATTAATTTGTATTAAAGGGGGGCCCATGTGAGGCGTATTGCCCCAGGCCCAAATTTCTGTCGACGGCCCTGCTTATCCATAATAATCTCTGCTAAATTGTAGTTGTTTTCACTAAGTACAATACTATAACAGTTGTTTAACTTATTCATAATATTAAAGTTAATTAAAGTAATGACTCATCCATAACGTTTTCAAACTGTCAGTTTAATAATTATTGCGATATAATCGTTACTTTATATTTGTATACAGTTGTTCATTACCACTCCCTGTAAACTCATAGTGAACACATTTAAGCAGATTTAGCCCTGTGAAAGTGAAAGTATTTTTTATTATTGTTTGAGACCTGCAGAAAATGCTGAAGGTTTATTTTTAACACAAATAAAAACAGCTAGGAAAAAATTCAGTTGTTTCTGTTGAACAAAATTCATTCATTTGAAGCATTATAAGACCTCAAAACCTGCGTGAAATACTATATTTTAACAGCTACTTTAATACTTTAAGTAGATTTTTGCATGCGATACTTTAACTTAAAAGTGTTTATATTTTTTTTGCTCCGGTATAAAATTGACTACTTATTCCACCACTGTCAAAACATTGTAAACTAAACATAATTTATTGTCTTATGAAATATGAAATAGTCTCCTGAAACGCTATGCTAACGTTCTATTCTTACAGAGCTGTTTCAATAGCGCTCCCTGTAAACTCATAGTGAATACCTTCCCGCAGATTTAGCCCGTAGCCTTGAGCGGCTCGTTGGGGGTGATCCAGAACCCGTCCGCTCTGACAGCCCTGTTGTTCCCCTGACTGACCTACACGGTGTCGTCACAATGCAGGAATGAAAATAGTTTGTGAGCTCTATAATTACTTTTCTACCTCAAGAGCAGGTTACGCTCCATCGGGTGCCAAGGAAAACACGCCAGCGAGCCAACGCGTAAGACCTCGGGAGTAGGCATGGTTCCCTCTTTGCTAACGCCGAGCTAGCACACTGGAGGCGGGAGACTGACTTTTGTAGGTGCCAATCGAGCCGCTGATCTTTTTTGGCAGGCTTTCGTGGCATTGGCATGGAATCAAAGAACAGGAGTCATTTGGGTGTCAGGAACTTGTCTGGGAGTTTTCGCTGACGAGCGGCTTTTGATTACCATGCGTAGTATACATTCTTCTGATGGTAAATTTACATAAGCAACATATCGATGGTTGTCTATGTATAAATACAACCTTAGCTGAACCCACATATTTAATACTATAATTACATTTATTCTGCCTTAGAACTGATTTGGTTAAATTGTGTGTTTTGACGGTAACAGGCACAGGCTCTTTTTGCGTATTGTCCTAATATTGTGAAAATGTATCTTGTGTTCTGTTTTAGCTGGCCATATAAATAAATTAATATAAATATTTAAAAAAAACAATTTGAAATCTAAATTATGAGTTAATGTGAATTTGATTTTTAGATGTATTTATAGAAAAGAAATCATGTTTAAAAATAATGAAAGAACAGTAGTGAAATGTAGCAAAGTAAAAGTAGTAATTTTATATATCTGTACTTTACTTAAGTTAATTTTAAAGAGGATATTTTTTACTTGTACTTCACTACATTTGAGAGCAGTATCTGTACTTTCTACTCCATTACAATTTTGAACTGGACTGAAAAGTACAAGTATTTCTTATTATAGTTTGAGACCTGCAGAAAAGGCCGACGGTTTATTTTTAACACGTTCATAATTTGAGCAAACAAAAATATAGAAATAAAAACATTCAGTTGTTTCTACTGAACAAAATTCAGCACAAATCTTTATCAAAATCACTACATTTGAAGCTTTATAAGACCTCAAAATATGTGCGAAATACTTTTATTTTTTACTCTTTAAGTACATTTTTAAACGGGCACTTAAATACTTTTACTTAAGTCGATTTTTTCATGTGATACTTTTACTTTTACTTGAGTATTTTTTGCGCCTATATTTGTACTTTTACTTAAGTAACAAAACTGAGCACCTCTTCCACCACTGTCAAAAAATGGAAATGTATCTTTCTTCAAAATACGTTCAAAACAGCTCCACAAAATCTACAGAATATGTGACTGCCATCAGCGTCTATTTGACCAGAACTAAAAGTAATTCAAAATCTAAAAATCACCACGACAACAACAAAAAACTCACTTGAAAATTCCCGCACGTATGATTTTGTTTATTTTGGCAATGTGTAACAATATTCTGTTGTTTTTTGCAGTGTACCTGGAGGACAGCTTCATCAAATCCGGCGTCTTCAGCGTTTCCGAGCTGGTGCGGGTATCTAGAAGTAAGCTACTTTTTAACTTACATTGAAAACTGATTTACGAGGCCGTGTCCCCATTTAACTCCTCTTTTTGTAGCGTCAAACCAAACAACGGGGACTTTTGTTTACTCTTATCATACACTTTCTGAAGATTTTAATAGGATTAGCGTTTGACTGTCTGATTCCACAGCAGAAGATCTGGTTTGGCAGGTTTTGAGTTGGCGGTAGCACCTGTGCGGCTCCTTGTTTAGGCATGTACGGGAGCCGTTTAAGGTTGTTCTGCTAAATCGCTCGGGGCTTCGTTTACCTGTGATGCCTTATACATTATTATTGCATTATACAAGACTGGTCTACACAAAGGGCCCTTTCAGAAAGACAGCGCTGGAATGTGAAAAGTACTACTCTTATATGTGTAATTAAGATTTTTTATATTTAAAGTCACTACATTTATAAGTAAACATGTTAGTAGGTCTGTTAGGTAATATCGCTTCCCCCAAAGGACCTTAACCTTCAGACAATCTTCTTGTTTAATTTTGAGTTTTTATCATTTTATTTTTTTATCTTTATGTATGTTTACAGAGACCTGATGAGAGCACTTAGACTGTATTTTTCATAGGCACCGTGTTCAAAATACAATTCAAACAAAACAAACAGATACAAAACAAACTAGATAAATCCATTTAAAATATTACAACAGCTGCAGGTGTGAGTTAAAAGTTTCGTTGCCAGATTATGAAAGTATAGAATTTTGCGTACCTGTTAAACTGCAGTAATAGTGGTGCAATAGTGGCGCCCTATTTAAAATACAATACAAAAAAACAAACAAAATAAGTATATAAGTCCATTTAAAACAGTAAAAATAGGTACAGGTGTGTGTATAAAACTGCGTTGCCAGGTTATGAAAGTATCCACTTTTGCGCACCGGTTTAACTGTAGTAATAGTGGTGCAGTTGCAAAATATTTAAATTAATATTGTGTTATTTTGTTAGTCAACCAGAGATGCTCAGATATTTTTTTTTCACATTAAAACACTTTTCCCATTTTTTTTCTCCCATTTAATTAAATCTACAAAATACGAGATATAAATATTTTTGGCACTAGTAATTTCTTTGATTTTGCCAAAAACTAACAACTTCATGTTAAGAATCTTTCTCAAACCAACGCACGTCGCCTCTGATCTCCAAACATGTATGAAACCCATTTACATCCTCTCCAAACTCTTTGAAACGTCGTTGTTTTTGTTTAGCGTTTAGCTTTGCCCCCTAAGCAGATGGCGCTGGCTCGAGGGTCTCCTGCGCCCGCGCCCGTTGCTCCAAACCCGACTGAAGTTTTCGGAGCTTGGAATTTTAAAAAGGTCGTCGAGGGCTCTGGAGTTGTCAGTCAGTCGGCCGGTCACTCCGCGGACGGTCCCTCTAGCTCCTCTTTGACTCTCCGAGCGGGTGAGGCGCTCTTTGAAGTCCATCAAAGGCACGCGCTCCCAAGGTTCAAGGCTGACCAGCATTTGGACCAGGCCGCTCATTAATGCAGCAGAGAGGCGCTTGCATGTTTAAAAGTATTATGTCAACACTGAGCGGAGCAGAGGGCCAGAACTGTTGACATAATAGGCCTAGAATTTAGAAGGGACGTGCTTTGGCAAGACACTCGTGGTATGAAATAGTACAGCTACTTCAATATGTCTCAAGTTTAAATCACAATGCGCTCTCAGATATACGTTTAACCTATGCATGCACTAAGGAAAACTGTACTTGAGTAAAAGTCCTCAGACTTAAAGGGCCCGTGTTACGCAGTTTTCTGATCTGTGTTATAATGTTGTGTCCTCATCACAAACAGACGTGGAGTTGTGTTTTGTTTCATTCACACATGTTTAACACACAAACACTGCATGTTTAGGCAGAGCTCTTCTCTCAAATGGAAAACACCTTGTGACGTCATGTGGTAATACAGGAAGTGCTCCACTCAATTTCTACTGAGCTAAAGGTAAACGGCAGCTGTTAACTCGAAAACTACCGCTTCATGACGTCACAAAGTGGAACAAAGCATTTTGAGCTTCGGAGATGTAGACAGAGTAATAATAAAGTGTTACTCAAACATGTGTGAATGAAACAAAACACAACTCCAAGGTTGAAAAAAAAAAAAACACAACTCCAGGTGTGTTTTTGAGGAGGTAACAACGTTCTAACATGGCCTAAAGCTCACAAGAGTCAATTTTGTGTAATATAGGACACAAAATTGACTCTTTTGAGATAAACTTAGACTTGGAAGGTTTTATCGCATAGTTCAAGTTTATCAAGTTTATTGTTTATAGCAATACAACATTAACTGCAAAAAGCATTTTCAAACATATTTTTTTTCAAATATTGTTTAAATGAATATTGAGTTCACACTTTTATGTTAAAATTTCCACTTTGATGCTACTTGAACCTCAACCCAACGCTTACAGACTTGTTTTAGTACATTTATGATGGATGGCCAGTATTACACAAGTACAGTTTTTATCATATCCACTAGAGATAGACCGATACGGATTAGCCGATATATCTGGCCCATATTTGCGCTTTTTAATGAATGGGCTGTCGGCCTTAAATCACCAGCGCAGACCGATATTTCGTTTTGGCTGAGCTGCTGTCTAAAGAGTACACGTAATGCTTCAGTTGGACACTTTAGTGCAAAGAGATAGCGACTCTTATAGGTTTATGATTAAAAAGAGCTTGGGGGGAGTTTAAACAATAGAGAGCTGTTTCTGAGCTTAAATAAGAAAAAATATGTGGAATGTGCTTTAAGTGTACTGGATATATGTGTCTATTAATCTGCTCGAAGTAAATAAATATATGAAAACAATGTAAATGAATTGGTAGCGGCACCGGCCATGGAAAAAACGATATCAGCCGATCTCTAATATCTACTACAACTGTACTAATGTAAAAATACGTTTAGATGTGTGAATAGGCTTGTCACAATAACACATTTTGAAGTTCGATATATCGCTGAAGAAAATAGAGACGATAGACGAAACTAATTTACACCACTGACACAAAACCCTCAAGTAGAATTATCCCCAAAAAACGAGTCTACGTGTACGAAATGGTTAAAAACACACAAGGCAATACATAAACAGCAGAATGAGACACTTAGTAGTTAGTCTGTATCTGTAATGAGTCATAGCAGTGATTTATTCCACCCCCCACAGCTCAAATCTAATTGTAGAAAAAAAGTTCCCAAAAAGTTAGTTCTAGTACTAAGAAAAAGTCCCCGTGGTAAATATTGACCTCAAAAACACACACTGAACTAAGTCGATATAGTGTTTATCGTGACAGGCCTATGTGAGAATGGGATTTCCACTTGAATAATGCCTTGTAAGATGTTTTGGATTTGATTTGAAGTAATTACGCTCAATTTGTTTTAGGCTCAGAAATCAAAACAAGGGTCTGTGCCATGTGCTTAAGCTTTTGGAGCTTCGCTGAGAACGAGTCAAAGCCAGTGCAGTGGCCAAGTGGCATCGTAAAACTTGTGTCTCGCCAAAACATCAGCGTGAGTGATATTCAGGGGCCGTCCTCAGACATGAATGAAAGAATAACAATGGTCGCTTTGAGCCGGTTACATTCCTCCACAAGCGGCGCGTTGTGGTGGGTCGCTGGTAGGGGGCGCTGCCAAAGCCCAGACTGGGGTTTGCCAGGGTTTTAGACCAGGGTTTGGTCCATGGATCGTGCCAGTGGTAAACCTCAGACCACAACAGACAAGGCCACACACTCTCTGCTCTCGTCAGCAAAGAGACGGAGAGAAAAGGAGGGAGGGAAA
>KN471611.1:83093-101685 GCA_000787095.1 Periophthalmodon schlosseri
AAGAGAGGAGAGGGAGACAGAGAAAGAGAGGAGGGTATAGAGAGGGGTTGAGAGACAGATGGGGGGAGAGAAAGAGAGGAGAGGAAGACAGAGAGAGGGGGGGGTATAGAGAGGGTTAGAGAGACAGAGCAATAGAGGGAGAGAAAAGGAGGGAGGCTGGGAAGGGAGAGAAAGAGGAGAGGAAGACAGAGAAAGAGAGGGAGGTATAGACAGGGGTAGATAGACAGAGTGATAGAGGGAGTGAAGGAGGGAGGGAAAGACAGTCAGGGACATATAGAGGTGTGGGGAGAGGGAGAGAGGGAAGGGAGGTATTGAAAAAGAGAATAAGACAGATAGGAGGGAGGTATAGAGGAGTAACAAAGCTAGAGAGAGAGAGAAAAGGAGGGAGGGAGGGTGGAAAGTGTGGGAAAAAGGGGAGAGTAAGACAGAGAAAAAGGGGGGAATAGAGAGAGATAGAGGGAGGGAAGGAGGGAGAGAGAGAAAGAAAATCAGGGAGCTATAGAGATTGGGGGAGAGTAAGAGGAAGTGGGGTATAGAAAAAGAGAGAATAAGAGAGAGAGATTGGAGGGAGGTATGACAAAGATAGAGAGGCAGAGGGAAGGAGGGGGGAATTATAGAGAGAGAGAGAAAGTTATAGAGATATCGGGAGAGGGAGAGACACAAGGGAAGTATAGAAAAAGAGAATAAGAGACAGATAGGAGGGAGGTATAGAGGCATGATGACAAAGATAGAGAGAGAGAGAGAGAGAGAGAGAGGGGAGCTATAGTGAATGCAGAGAGAGAGAGAAAGTGAGAGGGAGGGATAGAGATTGAGGTAGAGTGAAAGAGGTGGAGGGAGATAGAGAGAAAGAGTGACAAAGATAGAGAGAGAGAGATGGATAGGGGGAATTATAGCGAATGTTGGGAGAGAGTTATAGAGATCGGGGAGAGTGAAAGAGAGAAGCGGGATATAGAAAAAGAGAGAATAAGAGAGAGAGATTGGAGGGAGGTATGACAAAGATGGAGAGACAGAGGGAAGGAGGGAGGGAATTATAGCGAAAGTGGAGCGAGAAAGTGATAGAGGTATAGAGATCGGCAGAGAGAGAAAGGGAGGGAAGGGGGATGTAGACGGGGAGGAGGGAGAGAGAGACAGAGAGAGGGAGGGAAGGGGGGTATAGAAGTGGAGGAAGGAGAGAGAGGTAGAGAGAGTGAACTGCCTCGGAGCTTGAAACAATATCCCAGACCTGGACCTGGAACTAGAGCGAGATTTAACTTAAGAAACGAGTGAAGCAACACACAAAAATACACAAACTAATAGGTTTTTTTTTCCTTAGAGGCTGGAGATATTTCACTAAATCTAGAATAATCCTGCATTGTGCTGGTTTGATTTTCGGGAATTAAAAAATTTAGCAAAAAAATGAAAAAAAGTGTTGGGGAGTGACTGAACACATGTACTGAAACTTACGATGTAATGTTTCAAGTAAGGATACAGTTATATTTATGAACTCTGTCAACTGCCCACTCACTTTTTGTACAACTTTAACCTCAACCAGGACATTTACAAGCTTGTGTGATTAAAGTGCCTTATTTTAATTCATAAATACATAACTTTCTTTTCCCTTGTAGATACACGCTAACTTACCCGTCTCCAAGCACGGTATATTGTTTTGATAGATTTCACGCAGATGCCCCGCCATTTCTTCTTGCCAGTAATGAAAAAAGTTAACGAGCGTTTCTTTTGCTCAAGTCCGACTCATTTGTATGGCTGTCCGTCTACTCGCACGTTCCTGTATTTCAAACGTTGATGTGATTGGCCGCCGTAGCCGTCACTCCCACCTTAATTCCTTAAACATAACAGAACAACAAGTCAGCACTTTTTAAACATTACACAGCATTTTTAGCCTTTGGAATAAGTTTGTGCAGCACCCTGGTCTGCTTTTAATCTCACTAACGGAGCCTTCAAAGAGATTCATGGATTTTATCTGTCTGGCTTTTCTTGCTTTGCTGCTAACAATATTGATTACAGCGAACTTTAGGGGCCACTCACTTACACAATTGGATTTGTTGGGCACTTGAGATAATAAAAGGCAGCAAGTGCACTCTAAGGTAAAAGTTTTGTCGCCCGTGGCTCCCTATAGCTCTCAGGGCTTCACCGACTTGTTAATCAGCAGATAGGGCTCGCTGGTCGGCGCAGTTAACCTGTGAATTGGGAGTGTTTGATTTGATACCGCTAAACTCAGAGCATCAGTAAGAGTCACTCAAGCCTTGTCCTACAGTTAATTACGCATCTCCGCGCTCGGTCTTATAGTGCTGACGTGAAACTTGCCTCTCTCACGGTGATTAAAGTTATATCTTTTATGTGTCCTCCTCAGTGCCCATCACCCACGGAGCGGCGGTAAACTTCTCCATGGCCGACATGCCGAGCCAACCGTACTACCACGATCTGAACTCCAGCGTGGGGCTTCATCGCTCCCTCTCCTCCCCTCCCGGCAGGTCAGTGCCAGCTAACGAAAACGCAAACCAAAGCAGATCCAGCACAATTAGACTAAGGTCGTAGCTGTGTAACCTTGTTCAGTAGCATCGTGTTTGTTGTTGTAGTTACTAATGTGAATGTCATAGGGGGCATCGCTGGGAGTAGGCGGTTCAAATTTGAGGGGAAAAATAAAATGATATATGTATATACGCAACCAGACAAAAGTTTGGACACACCCTCTCGTTCTGTTTTTTTTTCTACGTTTTAGATACATACGGAAGACATCAAGTATATGAAGTAAGATATATGGAGTTATGTAGTAAAGAAAAAAAGTGAAAGGGTGGAAACTTTGAGGATTTGAAAATAAAATATATACAAATATTTAGAAGAATTATTTAGCTGATTTTCATTGCTACATAATTCCATATATCTTGCTTCATATATGTGAACGAGAGGGTGTGTCCAAACTTTTGGCTGGTAGTGTTTGTATGTTTTGGGTAAACACTTGAAAAAATGACTTGGGCGCTTTCAAAATTGACCTGCAGATAAAAAATCCACCTAATCAGTTGTTAGTGATATTTTGTGGTTTGTCTTTCAGAAAAAACTTAGATTTGAAGATTAGACAGTGGGTTACGTATTTTTTTTTTTTGTGCCAACTGATAGGAGCAGTACATTCATTCAGATTAAAATGACTTAATGCACTGCCCCAGTTTGTTTTTTGCATGATAATATTTGTGGTTTATTGTAAAGGCTGTAACTATGGGGAATATTGTCAACAAAATGGTAAGAGGTCACATTTTTATATAGCGCTTTTCCACCTTCAAGTCACACTGGGGATGAAATAGGTTAAGTGTCTTGCCCAAGGACACAGCAACAGCATTCATCTGTGGGAGCTGGAATCGCACCGCCAACCAGTGGGTCAGTGGTTCTGAACGCTCAACCAGTGATGTTTACGTTGAGAGCGGGATTCGACCGCCAACTTTCAGATCAGTGGACAAACGCTCTACCAATTGAGCCACTGTCGCCCAAAAAAAAAGAACGAAAAAAAAAAAACAGAACAAAAAGCTATATATGTATCATTAGACTAAACGTTTCATCTGACGACTGAAAGGAGCAATACAAAAATAACAATTACTCAAGCATATTCTTGCATTTCTTCTTCAGTAAAAGGCCTAAAACGGTGAACATGGACGAGAACATGGATACCAGCCCGACCGGTCCAGACTTCTACTCCTCGCCGAGCTCGCCCGCCAGCAGCCGCGCCAACTGGCACGACCGCGACGGAGGTGATTTCACTGTTTGATGTTTGACTTCCTGTTGACTTCCTGTTTACTTCTGCTGGTTTGTGTCATACAGTTACAGTTGAAAGCTTTGTGGTTTGGCGAAGCAAATCTACATGTCTGTTAAATCAAATAGTGTAGCTGTGCATCTGAAAACAGAGCACTGTGATCTGTAAGGTTCACATACAAGGTTTCTTTATAATCCCATCCCACTCATTTATTTGTTATATATTTTATAAAATTTAAAAATTACAAAATTATTCATCTGATCTGGTCACACACTTAGACTTCAGTCAAAACAAATACATTTTGTCAGCTAATTTCAACCATTTAAAGGGCCCATATTACACTATTTTCTGATATGTTATAATGTTGTTTCCTCATCACAAACAGACCTGGAGTTGTGTTTTGTTTCATTCATTTAGGCTGTGTTTGGCTCAAACAGAAAACACTGTTCCACCTTGTGATGTCATGTGGTAATACAGGAAGTGCTCCATTGTACGCCTTCACAAGAATCACTTGGATAATTTCAGCCCTGGAATTGCTGATCTCTACTAAACAAAAGGTAAAAGGTAGCTGTTAGCTTGAAAACTACCACTTCATGACATCACAAGGTGCAACAGAGCATTTCGATCTTTGGAGATGTAGACAAACTAATAATAAAGGGTTACTCAAACATGTGCGAATGAAACAAAACACAACTCCAGGTATATTTTTGAGAAGGCAACAACATTCATAAAACTCTCTCAAGTGTCAGTTTCGTGTAATATAGGATAGTTGAACTTTAATGAAATAATCAAATCCAGTAAGGTTTTGTTCGTACTTGTCCCGATCAACATTCAAATTCACAAACCTAGCCTTAGCCTCTAGCTCAAATGCTGATTATAAGTTCACCTACAGGTTCACAAACTTACGTAGACTTGGACAGTTCATTTACGGCTCATTGTCACTTGCTAAGCGTCTCATATTAGCTGCATTTAACGGCCAACGCTAACGCCTTCGCAGCAAACGCATCGCGGCCTGCTTAGTGTGTGCTCGGACGCCCCTGCCGTCTCTCCCTCTCTCGCTGCGTGTAAACTGCATCTGGTTTCCGCACTCGTGAACCTGTTCAACCCTTTTAAAATACATACCGTGACAGAGATAGCCGCGGGCCTCTCCACTCATATAAATGTTTGAGCACTTCTGAACTGGAGTTTTGAATGCAAATCGGAGTTCTGTCTCACACCTGTCACATGCACAAAAGGAGACACTGGACGTCCAATGGGGAGTGTTTCAAGTACATGGTGTTCTAGCTACAGCACCTGGGGAATTCTCACTCAAAATCTCATCGCTGGCTCAGTTTTCATCAACTTTTTCGCAGTTGAGCTAAAGGAGTCTGTCAGTTGCATGATGGGTACAAGTCTGGCTATTTAAAGACTCACCGTGTAACTTTTCCGGGTGAAGTTCCTCCACATATTGGTTTCACTGCTTTGCCTGGATTGTTCCCCGTTATGGCATTAAACTTACCTACGTCCGCGGAGATAAGCAGCTGACCCCCGCTAGGTAAAGTTACAGGCCAGATCTGTGGAGAGGCGGCCCATCTCACAGTAATAAAAACACATGTAATTGAATAAATGCAAATTAGATTATTAAATGTGATACTAACGATGCGCCAATCCAGTTTTTTCGGTTCCATGAACGATACCGATACTGTGGTCTTAAGTATTTGCCGATTCCCGATATTAACCAATACCAAAGACTGAAAACAGCATTTATTTCCTTTAAACTAAAATGAAATGAGACAAAAGTGATCTTAATGTGTTACATAGCTGGACAGAATATCAGTTGTGGCTATGGAACATTCCAGGCAAAACTATAACATCTCTGCAGCGACAAGCAGGCGGCATAACCTTCATCAGAAAAGTTACTCAGTGCACCTTTATAATTGGTCAAATGAAAAGAGAGGGTCAGAATCGCTTGCGTGTCTCATTATGTTGCCTCCTGGTGCAGAGCGGAGTAGCGGAGTCGTCGGCCTTTTAATTAATGCTCCAGTGTCCCATGTTTCCGGATCATTCTCACTCTCT
The DNA here is from genome assembly GCA_000787095.1 of Periophthalmodon schlosseri. NCBI lineage: Eukaryota > Metazoa > Chordata > Actinopteri > Gobiiformes > Gobiidae > Periophthalmodon > Periophthalmodon schlosseri. The sequence continues at coordinate 88,888 of KN471611.1, forward strand.
ATTGACTTCTTTGCACAGCCCAGCGCCTGCCATGGTCATTCAAATCCACATGCACACAGGAGAGCTAATGGCCAGAAGTGACCAAAGCACTGCAAATAAGAAGAAGATAACAGGATTTTAAAGATTTATTACTATTTCAGTGTTTTTAGATATACACAGGCTAGTGCAAACTAACTTTACTCTTAACTATTTTGCGTTAACATATATTTGATATTAGGGCCATAGACTGTATAAAGAAGTGGACTAAGTGAGTGTGACGTCACCCATAGAGTTCGGCTCCAGTCAAATGAAGCTCATCGAGGCCAGAGCAGTTATAGGGGTGAATTTGGAGCTGACTGCAAGTACCATAGCAAACAAAGACCCAATCCGTATTCAGGCTGTTGAAGGTAACGCCCCTTCCCCCCCGCACCACTGGTTTAGCAGGCAGCGGGCGCTTAGCAACGCTGTCCATCAAACCTGTTGCTAACGCTAGCAGGAGGGACCTCAGGGAAAGAAGGCGCCTGATTTGTCTGTTATTAATGTTCATATTTTCATATTTTGATTTACGGACGAAAAGGCGAAATAAAATACCAGGATCGTTTAGAGCGGGTTAATACGAACATTTTAAGACCAAAATGACGAGTCTGACAGCAGCAGTTACACAGAGAGGGGTGACAATTTTTTTATGTAAAGTGAATTGGAGTTGATGGAGCTGGAAGTGCGCCCATGATCGCTTCCTATTTGGAACGTGGCAGCGAGCAGGTTAGCTATGTCCATTTATATATACAGTCTATGATTAGGGCTGAGGGATCTGGCAATATCACAATCACAATTTTTGATTCAATTTTTATTTGGTCTTTTAAAAGCAAATTAAAATAGCTTTCATTGGCTTTTAATACCTGAATACAAACAATACAACACAAAAAGTTCACATTTCCTCCTTGAAGTCTGGATTCTGCTCCAAACCACAACCGCTTTAACTGACAGAGGATTGGCTTTAGACCTCTCCATTAAAAACACCCAAACTGATCATGCTGCAGATTAAAAATGACTGTATCTTGATTTCAGTTCAAATCTAATTCACCGCACAGCCTTGTCTTATGTTGTCTTTTGTTTTAATAGACCTACAATGTAACCACAAGCCAATTCAATCTTTCAGTTTTCCAAGCCGAGATAAACGTAACTTGAAAATCCAATCAATCAGAAATATAGGAATATTTCTACACATTTTAATTTTATATGCATTTACTACAACATAGCGTAAGTAACTGTGGGCTGACCTACTTAAACTAAAACCTAAATATCACCCATAAACCACTGCAAATCCCACCTTTTCATCAGCTAATCTACACGCTATATATATTGTATTTTAATTTGACCGTAACAAGCCCCATGACTATAGGAGCAAAACATCAGTGTAGCCTATGTAGCAGCAGCAGCCGATTGTGATTGTGGTGGCTGCAAAACCACGGACCACAGCGGGCGTGCTCGCAAACTCGAGCCCGGTCCCAGTGCACACGGCCTGGGCGCATTGTTCCACATCGAGCCAGACACTTTGGGGTGAACCATGGTGGGCAGGAAACTCTCCGAAGAAAGCCATTATTCTGTCAGAAGAGAATAAATGAAAAAGTGGAGTGATATTAAACCCATATGAGGCTTCGCTAAGTGCCAAATGGTCAATTCTAGCACATGGTTGTCGTTCGGAGTAACCTCACAGTGTAGGGAGGGGAAGCCACATTGGGAGAAAGCTATGCAGTTGTACTATAGTGGGTTTTTAGATAATATTCAACATGATTTCTGAGCTCATGCTGTTAGAGCTAAACATTATGACCACATGTCTGTTGTTAGCAGGCAGCAGATGTGTGAACTAGCGTTTCCCTTCTATTTCCAAACAACGCAAGCTACAGTTTTTCATGTCGCTGCCACTGTTGCACGTTCTGCCGTTTTCTTTTTTCCTGTTTATTAATTCATTTACTTAAAGGGCCCATATTACACTATTTTATGATCTGTTATAATGTTGTTTCCTCATCGCAAACAAACCTGGAGTTGTGTTTTGTTTCACTGACTCATGTTTAACACACAAACCCTGCATATTTAGATTGAATTCTTCTCTCTAACTGAAAACGCTCTGTTCCACCTTGTGATGTCATGCAGTAATACAGGAAGTGCTCCACTGTGTTTTTAAACTTCATACGCCTTCGTTAGAATCATTTGGCTCATTTCAGCCTTGGAATTTCCAATCGCTCCTGAACTAAAGGTAAAATGTAGCTGTTAACTTGAAAACTACCACTTCATGACATCACAACGTGGAACAGAGCATTTTGAGCTTGGGTGATGTCGACAGATTAATAATAAAGTGTTACTCAAACATGTGCGCATGAAACAAAACACAACTCTGGGTATGTTTTTGAGGAGGTAACAACATTATAACATGACTTAAAGCTCACAAGAGTCCATTTTGTGTAATATAGAACCTTTCATTTTGAATCTGTCTAAACAACCGCATTATGGATATTAGTTAGCACACAGCTGGTTAGCACATAGCTGGTTAGCCTCTACGATGCCTTTGAACTCTTAATATTTGAATTTTTCAAAAAGTCTATGGGAAAAATAAACGGAAAATTTACTTCCGGAACCAGAGCAGGCTGTCACTGTCGAGCTCCATAGCAAGCCCCACAACGACAGTGACATAGTTATATACAGAGGCTTGTGGGCAGCTATAAAACATTAATAACTGGAGAATTTATTAATATCAGATGTTGATTTATGAGAAATGGTATTAAAAATATACCACGCCCTTCAACAGGTGCCACAATGTTGACGTAAACTGTTAGTCACTTTTTTATAATGATACGCCTCATGTGTATTTTAACTTTACGCTCGCAGTAACACAGACTGACTTTTTGAACAGTGCTTAAATAGTCGTAATTAATTGTCCGGTGTAATTTCCCGAGGCAGTCCAGGCGAGTCTCTGGAGGACTTAATTAGCACCAGAAAAAGCTGGTTTTCATATGGAAACATTTGACCATAATATCAATAGTACTACATCATGTCGTCCTGTGATGCAAATAATGAAGTACTTAAGCTTGTATCCTCTCACAACCTCAGAAATAAGAAATCCCCAAATTCCTGTCACCTTTGTCGCCCCCTTCTCCAGAAACAAGAGATCCTCCTTGTGAACGGGCCCCAGCAAGACCGTACAACTCCAGCCACATCAACTGCAACTATATTCTACATACAAGTAAATACAAACAAATTGCAACTACTACAACTGCATCAACAGCTACTACTACTACGACTAATACTACTACTAATAGAAGTACTCGTGTTACTTCGAAATATTATTACACAAGGAAAAGTAATCATAAACAAAATGTATTCAAAAATATGGTGCTGTTTCTACTCCCAGTGCTGTTTGTGCTACTGCTGCTATCTTTTTCCGTTATTACTGTTATATCCGAACACACACGCTAGCTAGCTCACTGTGTCTCAAAGTTAACAGTCACTTTCGGAAAACATAAAATAAACAACCTATTCAAATTCAAATTCATTAAAACAAAGACTACCCAATTATTTTTATATGTAGAATACTTCAGTTTGTGGTGTTGTTTTAATATTTGTTATGCCTCAAAATTAGCATTAGCGTTAGCATTGAGACACAAATATCCCTATTTCTAAATGCAGAAGTGTCCTCTGGTGACGTATTCATTTTATTTGTGTCGTTTTTAACATGTTGTCAGTGAAATCCACCCACAGCTCCCTGTCCTCTTCGTTATCATTAAATATTTATTCATTTTAGCATGACTCAGTAAAAATTTGATAAAACTGGACAGTAAGTGGTGACACTAACAGTGAGGTTGCCAGGTGCTGTTGTGCATAGAGCCTATTAAGTTTGAAATCTGAACATTATTTTATTAAATGTTTTGGAAGATTTTGGACATCAGTATCATTAAAACAAGCAAATGTAACAGTAATAATACAATATACTATGGTAAACTGATTTATTTGCGTATAGGAGGATCTCAGGATGTGAGAAAAAGCTTAGGATGTAATCAGGACGCCTAGACATAGACCAACCAATGTTATGTAAAATACCTCTTACAGATTTAAAACCATGTAATTCTAAGATCGTATACCATCTGGAACATTCTATACACTGGAATATGAATTGCTTGAGTAAAATATCCAGTTACATTGCAAGAGTGATATAAGGCACGTACAGATGGCTGTCTTAAACATACCCATGTGATGTTCCCATGTATTATAGAGACATTATGAATGAATTTGAACTTTGTGGACCTCAGAGATTCACAATGATGGATGCTGTCTAAAAAAACACACACGAGCCATTGCTTTGCACATCTATTTGTTATCATGCTGCCTTCAGACTCCGCGTCCAACCAGGGAAAATTGAAAAGCACACACCCATGACAGAGGAACATAGCTCAGGAAAAATATAGAGCAGTGGTAATGAGCTACTTGTTGGCACAGTTTTTTGAGTTTATAAAGTTGACTTTAGTAAACATATTTCTTGTTCAAGCTGAGCCTTCGGGATTATTCATGGGGAATTACAGTTGGTTGTCAGGCCGCGGCGAGCAGATGCTACACTGTAAAATTCAATTTAAGATTACGTGAGGGTCTCCGAATTCCGAAATCCTATTTGGAAGGCCGCTGTTAGTTCACTGGGTTTTAATGCGATGGGAAAAGTTGTGGTTTTCCAAAGGCGACTGGAAAACTGGAGTGATTTGAGATAATTCCTCCGATCACCAGTGATTCCGACAGATTTTTGTTAATTTGTACATTTGTCATTGTTTACAGCTCTTCCTGAAGACACAAGCCCCAGGATAACGCTAATCCTGACTGATTTCAATACTTTGTTTTTGGCACTAACCACTCCACAGATTTTATACGAATGTTTAAGTCGGTGTGAAACAAAAGGAAATGTGCTGTTTTAAGCTCCATACATTACTTTGATGATTGTTTTCACTATTTGGAATATCACCCCGTAATATCCTGCTTGTATTAAGCTGCATCAGTTAATTAAGTTCATCTGATTATCTCTGACCTATCACTAGTGGACAGTTGGTTAAATGCAGTGATGGAAGGTAACAAAGTACAAGTAGTACAGTACTGTACTTAAGTAAAATTTTTAGATATCTGTACTTTACTTAAGTACATTTTACAGTGGATACTTTTTACTTTTACTTCACTACATTTGAGAGCAGGTATCTGTACTTTCTACTCCACTACATTTTTGAACAGATCTGAAAAGTAAAAAGTACTTTTCATATGATTTGAGGGGTTATTTTTATGTTTGTGGTAACATCCTGACTAAAGCTTCAGCTTTGAGCAAACAAAAATAAATACACAAAATGCATAAGAAAAATGAAGAAATTGATTTGTCTTGCTACTGTTGACCAAAATATGCCTCATTTTGAATCAGTATCACTATTGATTTGTTTGCTACTGTTGACCAAAATATGCCTCATTTTGAATCAGTATCACTACATGAACAACACTTGTGTGAAATAATTTTACTGTTTACTCTTTTAGTACATTTTAAACAGGTACTTAAATACTTTTATTTAAGTAGATTTTTTCATCTGATACTTTTACTTTTACTTGAGTAACTTTTTACCTCTGTATATGTACTTTTACTTAAGTAACAAAGATGAGTACTTCATCCAGCACTGGTTAAATGTGCCATAGTCTTTCTTCCAAACTGGTCCTGGTTTTACAGTACAATTAATTGTTATTGTAGCTTTGCACTGAGAATTCAACATATGGGCCTCTGAGATTGCGCAAAGAAGTTGTTTTTCCACTAAAATTATTAATATAAGGTTCACTTGGTCTTACATTAAAAGTTTGTTTCAGGCAGATACTGTATTTAGTGAAACATCTCGTTTTCAAATATTAAGGGTCCTATATTACACAAAACGGACTCTTTAAGCTTTAAGCCATGTTATAATGTTGTTACCTCCTCAAAAACATATCTGGAGTTGTGTTTTGTTTCATTCACACATGTTTGAGTAACCCTTTATTATTAGTCTGTCTACATCTCCAGAGCTCAAAATGCTCTGCTCCACCTCGTGATGTCATGAAGTGGTAGTTTTCAAGTTAACAGCTCCTTTTACCTTTTGTTCAGTAGAGATTGGCAATTCCACGTCTGAAATCATCCACATTATTTTAGTGAAGGTGTGTGGAGTTTAAAAACACAGTGGAGCACTTCCTGTATTACCACATGACATCACAAGGTGGAACAGAGTGTTTTCTGTTTGAGAGAAGACCACAGCCTAAATATGCAGGGTTTGTGTGTTAAACATGTACTGAGAGAAGACACAGCCTAAATATGCAGGGTTTGTGTGTTAAACATGTACAAAAGAAACGAAACAAAACACAACTCAGGTCTGTTTGTGATGAGGAAACATTATTAGATTAACATAGATCAGAAAATAGCGTGATATGGGCCCTTTAAAGAAAACATTTTCTCATAAAAAAAACTCTCCAATAATAACTAAATCTATATATAGTCTATAGAAGGTATTCGGGGTAGGGAAAATAACCATATTGCCAAAAATAATCTTATCATTTGAGGAGGACAGCGTATCACAAGTCTACAATTTTCCATTACAACAGCTCAGAAACATTACAAAGTTGTAGTTTGGCTTGCACTTGTTTATTTACTCTGCCCGTCTCCTCCTTGACCTTGCCTTTCGCTCCTCCCCAGCAGACATGTCCTCTCCCACCATGAAGAAGCCAGAGAAGCTGTTCAGCCCCACCTCTCCACAGGACTCTTCACCGAGACTCAGCACTTTCTCTCAGAGCCATCACCCCGGACTAACAGGTGTCGGACACAGTGGTGAGTGCCCCCTCCTTACCCCCCTATTCCCCCCCCTATACCTCCTCTCCGCACACACACTATCCTCCCACTTAGGGCTGGAGCCACTTCTCCTGAGCTAAGCACTTGAGGAAATCCATCTCAATACTCCATTTAGCCGCACGGATCAATAGTGAGGTCTTTACTTAACACAGCCTCGTTCTATCGCTTCCTTGTCCTGTACCGCAATGTGACGTGATTTAGGCTTGATCTGCTTTTGGTTTAGAACTGGTTTATTCTTTGGTTTAGGTTATAGTCCTCGTTTATGTTTTGCTTTAGGCTCTGGTTTAGTAATAAGCAATTCAAAACAAAATATTATCTTTTGTGAATGGTGCAAAAGTACTCAAAATGGTGGCTATAAGCTTGTAGCTGAAACCCAGGAATAGCCATTGTTTAGTCGTGGTTCTAGTTATTCCTGGTTTAGTTTTTTTATTTAGCACTGGTTTGTTTAGTGCTGGTTTAGTCCTGCTTTAGACCTTGTTTCTTTCAACAATCTTTTGGTTTCTCCTTAAAACTGCAATATAAGCAGGCCCGTCGACAGAAGTTTGGGGGCCTGGGGCAAAAAGCCTCACATGGGCCCCCCTCTAATATAACTTAATAAGGAAAGGGTCCAATTCTGGGCCCCTAAGACCCTGGGGCCCGGGACGACAGACACCTTTGTCCCCCCCTATCGACTCCTCTTAAAGGGCCCATATTACAATATTTTCTGTGTAGCTTTAGCCCTTAATTAGTTAGTAAACATTTAGTATACTAGGATACTTTTTTGTCCTGTTTTTTAGCCCAGTTTAGTCCTGATGTAGACTTGGTTTGGTCCTGTTCTAGTTCTAGTTTAGTCCCAATTTTGGTGGGGTTTGATTGGAAATCAAGCACACCTTTGGTCCTGGTTCAGTCCTGGTTTCTTTGTTAATCCTGATTTTTGACTTGGTTCTGTCCTTGTTTGACATGATGTACATTAACTTTCATACACTGACCCAATTTGAATTAATAAATACCAATAGACTTTTCCTTAGCTAAGCACTTGCACAAATCTATTTGTGTTTCCCCATTTGCCCCTCACAGATCAATACTGACGTCTTTGCTTAACACACACTCTCTCTCTATCTGTTGCAGTTATATCGACGAGGAGCCCACCGCCGCATTCGCCTCTGCAGTTTTCGGCTCCCACCATTTTGCCCCCTGCTCCGTCACCGTATTTCTCACACCCAACGATTCGCTACCCGCCCCACCTCAACCCTGGAGACCCCCTCAAAAGCTATGTCCCTTCATATGACCCATCCAGCCCACAGAGCAGCCAGGTTGGTTCTATATGTCTATTTCATTTTGTAAAGCATAATTTACTTAAGTTGAAAGGCACCACAAGTTACTCCACAAAGGATAGTTCAGGTAGGGCATCAGGCATAAATATCACGTCAAATTAATTTACCAATTCCTGTTTTTGTGATACAGGATTTGCAATAATTATACTAGAGAAATATTTAAAAGTCCTATATTAAGTGAAATTGAGCTTTTATTGATGTTATAATGTTGTTTCCTCCTCAAAAACATTATGTTGTGTTTTGTTTCATTCACACATGTCTGAGTAACATCTCCAAAGCTGAAAACGCTCTGCTCCACCTTGTGATGTCATGTAGTGGTAGTTTTCAAGTTAGCAGTTACCTTTTACCTTTTGTTTAGTAGAGATGGGAAATTCCAAGGCTAAGTTAGCAGTACCTTTTACCTTTTGTTTAGTAGAGATGGGAAATTCCAAGGCTGAAATTACCCAAATGATTTTAGTGAAGGTGTATGGAGTTTAAAAACACAGTGGAGCACTTCCTGTATTACCACATGACTTCACAAGGTGGAATAGAGTGTTTTCAGTTTGAGAAAGAACTCAGAACTCAGTGTAAATACACAGAGTTTGCGTGTTAAACATGTGTGAATGAAACAAAACACAACTCCGGGTCTGTTTGTGACGAGGAAACAACATTATAACATAGATCAGAAAACAGCGTAACATGGGCCCTTTAAGTACTACTGAATATATATACTTACTAGCATGTAGCATACTAGCATAAATTCCTTGAACGATATTGACTCAAGTTACTTTTTTAGCACTCTGACTGTATGAATGAGCCCGTTCACTGTTAAAGACGCTGCATTTGGCACAACTTAAATGGCCCCGAGTAAGTTGCCTGTTATCTGGTTGGGCTCTGCTCCCATCTGACCTCAAGAGAATCAAGATTAGATAAATTACTCCATGTGTTTTTCATTTACTCATTACTGCTATGTTGCATTCACTGGCAACCACATATCCTCGTTTATTCTCAGCTCCTGGTCATATTCGTTATTACAGACACCATTGCAAATAGCTTATATTCAACACGCTGCCAAATGGTGTAATTGTGACATGAAAAGTAGGAAGCTCACACTGCAATTTTTAAGTTATAAAAATATATAAACTTTGAATGGCTTACAAAACAAAAGCAGGTGTCGCGCATAAGTGCTTTTAAAAAGGAAATGAGCTTGTTTAATGTACCGGTTGGCTCTCGATGAAGGCCTTTTTGGCAAGGAGCATCCCTGAGTGTTGCCAAAATGCTTCTATAAAAACTCATACCACTTTCCATCAAAGTTTTGGTCAGTAACTAAAGAATGATCAACATTTAGTCTCATAGTTGTTATAAATCATTCATATAACTCGTTCAAATACATGGTTTGAAACTTGTCGAACTGCGTTTTCAATTTAGCTCGGCAAACGTGTAAAAATAACACGGCAAAGTTGGAAATTAACCAAAGCGTTAAGTGCAAAACAAGACCTTGAAACCTTTTTGGCACAATGAAACCCCTGTGGACCTGTTTTAAATGTGGGATTACATGGAATAGTAATGGTTAAAGGCGAGGCTATAATCATAACATTAGAAAGTCATTTGAATAATCATTTGTCAGTTAGTCGTTTGACCTCTTCTTGTAATGTGGAATTACTCTATTTTTAGTTTAGTAAAATGAGCCCTTTATGACAGTTAGCTGTGTTAGCTTTGTTCCAGGGATTATTTATTTTTATTTTTTCATATATTTATTTATTTTGAGCAGATTCATGAACACAAGAAGTCAGTATACGTGTATGTTTTCTTATTTAAGCTCGAAAAGGAGTGAGAAGAAGAAGAAAACGTATTAAATTTGAAATGAAATGAAATTGAAAATGAATGAATGGATTATATAAGACAGTGTTAAAAAATAGCAGCAATTCCCACTATATTGAATGTGACATTTTGGCGCTTCCCAAATACAAATAGCCTCCTACTATATATATATCGGTATATATATTTACACCAGATGCCCTTCCTTTTGACACTACATCAATTGTTATGATTATGTCTCTATTCAGTCATAGCCTGTATATATAAGTGGACATAGCTAACCTGCTAGCCTTCACGTTCCAAATAGGAAGTGATCATGGGCGGCTTCCGGCTCGATTGACTCTAGCTCCAGTTCACTTTCTATTGAAAAACTGTCACGGCTCTCTCTGTAACTGCTGCTGTCAGACTCGTCATTTTGGTCTTAAAATGTTCCTATTAACCCGCTCTACATGATCCTGGTATTTTTATTTTCGCTGTTGTGTCCATAAATCAAGAATTGGAACAGACAAATCAGGCGCCTTCTTTGCCCGAGGCCGCTCCCGCTAGCGTTAGCAACAGGTTTGACTGACAGCGTTGCCAAGCGCCTGCTCCCTCTTAAACCAGCAGTGCGGGCGGGAAGGGGCATTGCCTTCAACAGCCTCGCTCCAGATTGGCTCTTTGGTTGCTATGATACTTGCGGTCGGAATTCCAAATATGAAACTCAGCTCCAGATTCGCCGCTATAACCGCTCTAGCCTCGATGAGCTTCATTTGACTGGAGCCGAACGCTGTGGGCGACATCACACTCACTTAGTCCACTTCTTTATACAGTCTATGTAATTCAACTTTAGTGATTTTCGTTTGACTTTCTAAACTGTTCCTCGTGACTCTGAACGACTGCATGTATTTGGTGCAATAAAACGCTCATGGCAAGGGTTATGCTGTAGTCCCAGCCTTATATTTGCAGTCTACAACCCATTGGCTCCCTAAAGAAGTACTGCACTGGCGGTCACACGTGAGCGGCCCTACTGTACGGAGACATTGTAGTAAATCATGCCGCCGGGAGCTTATTTCAAAACACAATCTGGGCGCACTAGAGAGGCAGCAGTGTCGAAGCAGGCGTCTATATAGATGAGAGAGTGCTTTATATTTATGTGCGTTTTATATCCCCACTGTTCTCACTGTAAACAAAGGGGCTCGTAGACGGCTTCGTACCCAGCGCGGGGAGCTCGGGTGAGGGTAAGAGAAGAGGGAGAGGAGGGGGTCTATGTGGTTCTCTGAAGGAGGAAACCGCAGGGGATGATAAAGGCTGGAAATGTTCAGGCTCAGCTCTTGTGAGGAATTAGCTGGTTTAATTTTAGTCAGAGTTTAGCCGTGGTTAAGTCCTGGTTTAGTCCATTTTTACTCCAGTTTAAGTCCTCGTTGTATCTTTGTTTAGTCCAGCTGGTTTTAGTCCTGTTTTAATCTTGGTTTAATTCTGGTTTATCACTGATTTACTGTTGGTTTTGCTGATCCTGTTACACTTCTGGTTTGGTTTCAGGTCCTATTCAGTCCTGGTTATGCCCAAAATTGTCTTTTTCACCGATTAAGAAAATAAAATTGGAGAACAAAGCGCGTACGTCACAGTGGGCGTGTACCGGTTGAAAACAGGGGTTAATCGGCAATCAATATGGCGTCTTGAAAATAAGCGATTAAAGATTGCTCAAACATGAATCACTCCAAAAACAACTTCGAAAGGGTAAACAAGAAGGAAGCAACTATAGCAAGGTTAAAAGCTCTGAAAAATAGGTCTGATTTAATGTTTTAATGATTTATTTTACAAATTTATGTGTAACTGAACCTAAGCAGACCTGGCAACCCACCTCTGCAGTCCCTTGAGCAGTCTCTCGTTGAGATTTGACTGGTCCTCTGCTGGGGGTGCTGAGGAAGCCGTGTCTATTCTAACATAACACAAGACGATGCTGGAAGGAAAGAAAGAAAGAACGAAAGAAAGAGAGAGGGAGAAAGAAAGAGGAGAGACCAGCGAGCGAAAGAGGGGGGATCGGCAAATAACTGGGCTCTTAATAATCCAATGGACGGCTGCCAGGATGTTTTTATGCTTGCTTTAACGCAGATTATATTACACTCTAATTAAACATTCTATTCACATGAACTGGAACCCTGCGGACACAACTCTACCCCAGAAAAAGCCCTGTTTAAGTTCTGAACTCCAAAATGGACTCCCCAGCCAGACCCCAGCTGCCTGAAAACGCTAGCCCCCTCTCTGCCCATATATAAAGTCCCCCACTGCCTCCTGGGTTTGCACACTCGCCATTGTACTGGCTTGGACTTTTTCTTTTCACACTCGGCTCCTCCTAAATTCCCTTTATGAGCGACATTAAAATCATTGTCTGAAATCATGTAGGAAAGATATTGTTGCCCGCGCCCCCCTTGTGAGTTTAAGTTTTAACTATGGCAGCCGCTAAAAATCCATTATTCCCGGGAGGCGTTAAGTGTAGCTGTCCACTCACCTTTTGTTGTTCATTTGAGGTGTGTGAACGCGAAATAGGCAGACCGACAACGTGGAGATTGTGTAGCATAAATCGCCATAGAAAAGTCAAGTTGGTTTCGTCGCCTGCTTGTAAGTTTATTGAGATGTGCCTGATTGCATTTTTACAAGCTCGTAAACATAAGACTCTAGAACATAGTCGTTCCTTTGAGACAGCAACTTTGGTGGTAGACTAAACAACTGCAATTTATCTGACTATAGTATTTAGATGAACATTAGCATCGGGGATAGTGTTCGTTTTGGTTATTTTTAGCATGCGTAAATCTTGAAATACACTTGGTCTGATCTGAACAATAGCAAATA
>KN471612.1:392-13360 GCA_000787095.1 Periophthalmodon schlosseri
ATATGAAACACATCTGAGGCTGGGTGGCAGCCCGGCACAGCGGCCCTGCGGGGAGATCCGGGGGGAAAGCTGCTGATCGGTTCATGTCTTCAGGGGGTTAAAAGCAGAAAGAGCTTTGAGTTGCGTTGTGATTTGTAGAACTCACAAGAGACCATCCCTTGATGCTTTACAGATATGCTTCATAAAATAGTAATAGTTTTTCTTTTATCAATGGCTGCCTTTTTCCTTTAGGTTTTTTCTTGACTATAGGACAAGCAGTAATGATACAGCCCCTAATCCTTTCCTTTAAAAACTATTTCTCCTCAACAGGGAATTATACTGGCTGTAAACAGCAGTGAAGTTTCAGAAGCAGGCGAAACTGCTGATCTCCTCCCCGCTAATGCCTTTAATAGCAGCGTCCTCCGGGTGCAAAAATATTACTCCAAAATAAACTTTCTTTCCGTGACATATTACATGGAAGTAAGCATTTATCTTTGGAGACAACGCTCTTTTTTTAACACCAGTGCCTGCTATGGGGATAAACTAGAGGTGTGAGATGCTGGAGGTTAAGATGCACCTCCTCAAGTGCCATTGTCGTTATGACTGTGGAGTCCTGATAAAGAAGCATATCTATAGAGTGGGTGTCCGCATCAGGCATCGCTCCTTCATTTCAAGCCTCCAGCCAAAGTACAAATAGACTCGGTGAGCAGGTGGCAGACAGTATTAAGAAAGAGCAGAACGCAAGCAAATTGTGACCCCGCTATAGTCGCTGTGTCAACCCATCTGTTGTTCTGTTTACCATTTGGCTCGGCTTCCTGCTTCTCTGTCTGCAGAGACTCCTGATCTGATGATGTCACAGAGACATGTAAATGAGGTCTAATCTTACAATGACAAAGAGCAAACATGTAGTATCCGTTTACATATCATATGAAATACTGCTGTAATTCAATTATTTTGCCAAGTGATTATGTTAAATGTGTCAAGAGGAAACAGTGAATGTGCCAGTTGTATCCATTACACTCCCTTACTAATGCAGTTCTAAGTTATTCCTTCAGAAAATATACTCAGACTTGCAGTATTATGTTTTAGCATAATGCAACATCAGCCCATTCAGACACATATGTAAAAGGTGAAATCTCTTATGTTTAAAGTGGACATATTATGCAAAATTGTCTTTTATGTGCTTTTAACGTTTTGATTTTCCCTCAGGATAAGATGTGTGAACATCCTGTATTGTCCTGCATACAAGGCATCAGTGCTCAGAAAAGTTTTTTTTTTTCACCTAGCTACTATCTATGCATAAAGCTCTGTACTTTTTATTTATTTTTTTTTTATTTTATTTATTTATTTATATATTTTAAAGCTATTAAAGCTCTTTTTAAAAAAATCTGCCACTCAGTACTGTGATCTGCTTTCCGTAGACATCAGCTTGGTCTGTGTCTGCAGCTACTTGTGTTGACTTTTAGGGTTACCTCTCACATTTTCCTGCAAGCCCAAATAAACATTTTTATTCAAGAACTAAAAGTTGAGAACAGAATGTTAGTTAATAAGTTATCAACATTACTCGTTCGCCCTCATCATGTTTAAAATTCTCTCTGCTGAGGAGGATGCAAGGCTTGCATTTCAAAATAACTTAACCTTATTTTTCCTTTCAACTATGTCAACGGCAGTGAGACAAATCCAATATTTCATAAACTTATGTAATGTGGACCCCTGGCTGCTTGGGCTGTGTATGTGCTAAGCTTGTCAAACACAGATCAGAGTTTAAGCTTTGCACAAACACAAGCCAACTTTTATTGAGATTTGGATGGCATTCAACAGATAATTTAGGCTTCAGAAACTTTTTTCCCATAAATGTGTTTTTCTGTCTACATTCTTGAAATAACTCTACCTAAAGAGAGCATACTGTCTTTATGGTTACTTTACCCTGACCCAGTGATTTAAGATAATAACTTATTTGTATTTGGTTTCATGTTTCAGGCCAAAAGATGCGAGTCACAAGCCTGCTTATTTGCCAGGGTCTCTTATGGGTGGGCACTGCTCAAGGTCTAATTGTCACTCTACCTGTTCCCAAATTGGAGGGCATCCCCAAAATAACAGGTATGATCCCATGGAGGCGTCTGTGTGTGAGACCGGCCTCTCCAGAGGTCAAAAGCAAAGCAAAGTGGTTCTTTATGATAGAAAATTACTCTGCTCTGCCCATTATTGGGGTCACACTTCACATTTTCCTTGTGGCACTAAGAATCACAGCAATGAGTTCCAAGTCAGCAACGCAGCAATCATACAGTATGCCGTATATATAGAAAATATTCTTCCAGGGTAATTTAAAAAGTGCCTGGCAGCGTTTTGTTTATTATTCAGGCTGAATGAGGTCATTAGATTTTCACTTGCACCTTACTCACGACCATTTTTACTGTCATTTTATTGAACAACATGTAAATGTAAATAACCTGCAGCAGTAATTAACACAGTCACAGTGTGAATGAACTCAGAAGAGTCAAAGACACATGATGAGAATCGGATTCAAATCTGTTTTCTCTAAAAAGAACTTGTTTTACCTAATTACCTTACTTGTACTATTACCTGGGACTAACTTGGAAGACAATGACAAAAGACGGCTCGGGTTACAACATCCTTACTAGTACTACAGCAACCACAAATACTAATAATAACTTTATTAATAATGGGGCAGAACCATACCAACATTTAAGTAATTGAAACTGAAATAAAAGTCTAAAATCTATCCTAAAACAGACTAGTTACCAGTGAAGAACACCACACTCTTGACTCCTGGTGTTCGTTAAAAGTCTGCAGCAGCAAGATTGAAAGATTTCTCATTTTATCTGGTGTAAATTGCCTTGCAATATCTAATGACATTTATAAAAGAATAGTAAGATGCCTTGTCCTCTGTCTTATGTAAAGATAAGGTATTGTACATTGATGGCTGTGCATTTGTGGGACAGGAAAAGGGATGATTTCTCTGAATGCGCACTGCGGGCCTGTGGACTTCCTGGTGTCGGCCTGCAGCTCCCTGTCTCCTGAGCTGCTGAAGAGGGACTCGTGGTGCGACGGGCCGGACTCTGCATGTGGAGGTGACGAGCGCACTGACTCGTCTTCTCAAGAGTCGCTCCAGCAGGCCTCTTCAAACCAGGGAGAGGCCAAAGGCAGGGGCCGCGGCGTACTCCTGCAGTACAGGCTGCGCTCCACTTCGGGGTTGCCCGGACGACCATTAACAGCTCAGGGTGACGAGGTGTCCCAGTCGTCCCTGGAGTCTCTGGAGCACAGTGTGGAGGACGGCTCTATCTACGAGCTGAGTGACGACCCCGAGATGTGGGTGCGAGGACGCCCCTCTGAGCGGGACGGGGGGCGGAGGGACCGCGTCAGCTCTGTGGCTGTGCTCTCTGGAGGGAGGGGCTTCCGCAGACTGAAGGAGAGAGGCACAAGCAGGACAGGTGCCGAGAGTGCAGAGAATGTCCTCATGGTGTGGCAGCTCCCACTAACTGTCTAATGACGTTGTACGTGTATTTATAGATGTCTCAGCCCATACTCACATGGTACGCAAACTCAAGGGATTTTAATAATATAATAAGAGTGAGGTGGTGGAGCTCAAGAATGCATAATTTAGTCCTGCTCTACACTGTCTACAGTAATAACACACAATAATAAGATCTGATTGTATGTGGCCCATCAAGCCTTTAAGGTAGAGTAACCATTTGTTCACTGCTTAGAATGCAGTGCACACTTAGTATGAAGTACAGCAGTTATTTCCCAGTAATCCCACTTTGATAGTAGGCTTTGTGAGATTCACATACCCAAACAATTAGGTTTTCAGTAATGTAATTGTTTTCAGTTGTTTTTATTTTTGTTATTCCAGCTCATCTCATTGCACATTGCACACTGGTGTTGACTGATCTTATTGTTTTGCCTTATTTTCTAATTAAAAAACACATTAGCTAGCTAAGCGTTAATGAGGAGATAGTTTAAGTGTGCAGTGGATTAGAATGGTTTACTCTGCCTTTAAGACTGATGCTTGCATTTAACCTCATCATCACGGCGTGTGCTCTGCCACATCCATTTAAAGTGAAGCTCTTTTGTGTGCGCGCCTGCTCATGGCACGGCTTAAAGATGCAGTCTTTGTTGGATGTGCCATGCTCTGCAGACTTGGAGATGGACGCCTTTTATCTGATCCTGTGGGAGAGATCCCATCTGTTTAGAGCTGAGAGCCTGGGACTACCGCCGCATAACAAAGCACATCACTATATTAGCTCTGCCAGCCATTCCCACGTCCCTTATAATGTGAATGTACAACACCTTCCATTGTGGCTCAAAATGGACTCTTTTTAGTCTTTTCAAAACAAGGTAACAACTTCAGTAGGACTGTCCCAGTGGTAGAAATGCCTTTTGCTTACTGCCTTACGTCACGTTGGAACAAGATGACTCTAAAACTAAAGCCAAAACACATGAAATGATGAGGTCAAGGAGTCAGTGGACACACATTTGAAAAGAAACAAAACAAACCTATATACACTTCTACACTTAAATGAAAGGTCTCCTGTTCAATAATTATCAGACTTGTAAACAACACCACAGTCTGAGACACAGAAGAAAACAGACAATGAAAGCACTATTCAAAACAATAATAATAACCTGAAAATGTCTTAATTGTGTTGAGATTCACTGTACAATTGTTTCTAATCTTTATCCATACAATAAATAGGATGCTGGCACATGTCAATTAATTTAAATGTACTGGAAAAGCTCCTTTATTTTAAAGGTTTACTATATAACTTTTCTCGTCTCAATGGAGATATTACCATTTTGTGGGAAACGTTCCATAGTTTGGTATTAAACATATAAACATATCTCTTTTCCATTAGTATTAGTGGAAAAACTCACTGTGACCGGGGTTGTCTCTCCACCAGATCTGACATGCTACTTGGCCTAATAACATCACCTGTTTGTCTCCATGGAGATAAATAATTGTAATGCCATACTATGGAACATTCCAGACAAAGCAATAACATCTCCATTGACTCAAGCAGGTGGTGGACCCTCCAAAGTTACATAGTGAACCTTTAACCGATTACTTTAGTGTAACATTAAATCTGACCACAAGAAATCAAGTTGCCCAAGCCTGGATAAATGAGAGTAAATGGCTGGAATAATGTAACTTTTCCATCATACTGTAATTTATTGATATACATAATTGGAATTAACAGAGCATGTAATTATTGGTGACTGTCAGCATTATTTGAAAAAAGGAATGTTTTTATTTGGAACTTGTTTTAGAAGATTTTGTGTTTTTTGTGGGAAAGATATTTATTAAAATTCAACCATTTTTACTAACAAACTGTTGTGCATAAACTGAAATAATAACTTGCCACACACAGCTTTGATGGGTTTTGCTCTGCTCTTTACAAACTAATAGCATGAGCAGCCTTGTCAACATGAACTACTGACATCAACAAAACAATGTACCAAACCAGGAAGTAAACGTGTTTTCACTGAGCGCCAACAGGTGAAGCACCCTCACTGCAAGGCCACATACAAAATAATTAAACAACTGCACACGTTATATTGTTTTTCCCAATTTATATCTAGTCTTTCCTCTCACACACAGATCCCTCCATCACTGATGAGGCATAAAGTTCACATTTCAGATTCCCCCACTGGCTAATTGATAATTTTCTCTCTCCGTTCTGTCTTACAGCTGAAGATTCAAAAGCATTTTAACAGCCAACCATCATTCAAAATGTAACAAGCCCTTGAATGCTGTTATTTTCATGTAAATCTGGGCCTAGAAATCTGTTGTATCTTTAATTCATGTGGTTGAGGTCAGAAGTGGTTTTATGGTCTCTGGAGGGATGTTCATTTATCCACAAGAGCCTATGCTGCAGGCTCTACCAGGATGCATCTCTACCAGCATGTCCCTCCTATTATTCTTTAGTTTATTCTAAACATGACTCAATTACACTTTTTTCAGTTGTTGCATTAGCCTGCTGTCTGTTAAAGGTTATTAAAGGTGATTAAGTTCATTTCAAAAGTTTAAAGCATGTTAAGAAAGATACTGTCAACATGTACAGTGGTGTATAGCGCATAGGCCTACTTAGATGTTGATTCCCTGTGAAAGTTGCAGTTGGCTTCCATATACAAGTTATACAAATAATACATACATAAAAAAATCATAGTCCAGACCCCATGTCTGATTTAGATTAGGTACAACTCTGTAATGGTTAGGGTTTGGGATTATCTTTAATGTAAAACAATGTTTTGTAAATTTAGGTTGAAACAAGCAGTCAGGAAATCACTGTCCCGTGGGCACATTTTTCAGTTGCCTCCTTAATCCAGCGATGTCCTCTGTCCCTGCTTTAAACTGGGACGAGGGGGCCTTTTTACTCTCGCACACCTGGGATACTGTCCTTAAGAAGTCAGACTGCAGATGGCGCTGTCGTCCTGCCTCCACCGCTAGGAAGACAACGCCAAAACCTCTTTAAAGCAGCTGACCGGACACGTCTCGGCAACATCACGTGACTACTCTGAGGAAGACCACTAGTGAGCAGTCGAAACTGTCAGGTATGAAAACAAACTAAACCTTGGTCAGAAAAAAAGAATCTATTGAAATACATTACTGGAAGACCACATGAACATCATTGGACTATGTATAGTGCCAGGTCATAGCTGAAGGACAAGTTTTCTCCTGTAGTTCCTGTAATACCTTCACGGTTATTCATCATATGTAAGGGCCGAACCTGATATTACCTAGTTAGTTATTTATGTATGGAAGTCAAGTATTGCAAGTCATGTCATCACTACTTGATACATGGAGCCTAATCCACTCTCTTCATTACATTTTTACATGAATGTCTTAACACAAGCTGAAGGCACAATAAAAAACTGTAAATCACTACTTTGGTATTTCCCCCCACAATATTATATAATCATGATTTATTTTCTCTATGGGGTGAGTTTGCCTTATTAGAATGTTAATAATGTCACACCTTTCTTAAGTCAGCAAATGAAATCCACTCTTTGATCGTAGGACTTGCTTATTTAAATTACAATGAGTTTCCCGTCTCATGTTCTGTAATCCTCTGATTTAAAAAGGCAATGCAAGGCCTTATGTAAACCCAAGCTCTCAGTCTAGACGGGAGGAGACAGAATGTGACTTCTATCATTTGTTAACTACATTATCTTTTAAAGGGCAACACCAAATGGCTGTATTAATTTATAGATGAAACTTGTTTTGTTGAAAGTTTTAACAGCCGTGTTTGGTTCACCTAATTTTCTTCATAGTATATTCTACACAAAAATGTGCAAAAACCATATGATGCTAAATAAAAAAAAGTGCTAAAAAGAACTGGCAGCTGAATGTAGGAAAGACACCACAACAAGGGGCCTATTATGAGGAATCATCCCCTATACAAACTGCTAATGGGAGTGTGGCAATGAAAATGCATTGATAACCTTTATAGAAATATGAATGTATACCACCCATCACTGCACTCATTTACATTTTCATTAAATAATATGTATTCAATTCATACGCTGCATTTCTGACCACAAAAGACACTTTACATTGCATTATATACATTCACTCCACATCTGATATTAGTAAGATACTGTAGCCACAGTTGCCCTGGGGTGAACTGATGAAAATGAGGCTGCCAATCTGCGGCATCACCCACCAACCTCGCACACACTACATTTTAACTAGGCAAGGTGGGAGAAGTGTCTTGCTTAAAGACGCAACAATAATATGCACTGAATATGCCATTTAATTGGGCTGACCTGTTGAGATCAAGATCACGCATACAAACTTGACCTGCAGGAAGTCAGATCACATCAATGGAAAAGTACAAATAATATATAATAAAGCATGCATCTTCAACATATCTATTTTCCAGAGATTTACTACCTGAAGCTTCTCATTAAATTATTTGTTTGAGCGTGGGACAGGTACAAAAGATGATGCTTTTGGCCACTATTGCATTAAGTTGCTGAAAAGATAACCACTGGTGTCCACATGTCAGCTGGACTTCTGATCAAGCTGAACCTCAGGTGAAGACTGATGAGAAACCTACCATTTTCAATTCTGTTCACATTTTTCCTCTCTCCCTCGCTGTGTTTTCTTATATGTGTCCGAGGAGTCAGTGGCCAAACCAAATCCACTATCCATCATCGTAGGAAATGAAGCAGAGCCATTTCCTCCCGACCTGCTGCCGGGTCATCGCGCTCCTTTGCCTTTTGACCTGAAACTTACATTAATAGCATTCTCTTCCTTCCAACTCGGCATGGAGCAGTCACGCCACATAAAGACTCGTACTGCGAGCCCACAGTGTCATCTGAGGGGGGGGAGCTGAGAGCAGAGAGAGGGGGGATAGATATGAGCCTCACAAGTAGCCTACATGAAACATGCACACAAAGGTCAGTGCAAAAATAAACCATCAATGACAGGGTAAATAGGAAGCACTCAGGTTTAAGTGTTTAAGGTGACATTTAGATCATAACTGTGTACGACTTGGCTGATCAAACTCTGTTAAGGCAAACTAGGCAGAGACTCTGTACAGATACACTGTCTCTAGAGGCAAGATGGATTATACAAAATGACAGGGCTAAAGCGGGGATAAACTTAAGATATCAGATGCTGTACCTGATATTTACCGGCTTAAAAATGTGAAAAACACCATTTTAAAGTGTTTGCAGTGGCCCAAAGTTATTCCCCACTTACCTTGTTCATTCCGCACATTCTAATTATTCACCTTGATGAGTTTATAAGCAATTTTCACAGGTGAGAGCAGAGTTAATGTCACGTTAAAGCTAACAACAATTTGCAGGATAATCATTGTTTAATGATTATCGTACAATAAAACAATTTATAATTAGATGCAGACTGCACATAGCGGATTTATTTTTACCTCAAGAGCTGCTTATGCAAAATGTACCACAAATATCTACAATCTACAAATATCTAAAATCTACAAAAATATACTTAAAGATAATGAAATTAAAGATAAATGCAACATATGTTCATTGGCAAGTAACTTGATGTTGGAATGGGTTATAATCACTGTTGTTAAAGTAGCAGTGTAATTAACACTACTGCTTTCCCCAAAGAGGTTGTGACTGAATCTACTTTGTAGTAGTGTTGAACAGTGGTTTCCAACCTTCTCCCAGTGACCCCTATTTCACCCATGGATACGTTGGCACCCCTAACATCTTTCTCCCACCTGAGAAACTACTGTCTCATGAGGAAACCATAATAATTATCAGGTTAATAAAGATGTTATAGAACAGTAACGATTAATAAATACTTTATGGAAGAAGTTAACATGCCGTCCCTTCATTTAAATTCATAGTCTAGTTTGGACCTCTTTTCTAATAACCCCTGGGGACTTCCTGAGAATCTTTGGGGACTCAAATTTGGGTCCCAGCTCATAAGTTAGGAATGTAGATCCCGCTCCTTGCCCCTTGCCCACTGCTGTACTTCTAGTTTATCAGGAAGAAGCTGAACTCAAAAAGTGGACCCCAAGAGTCATCTTTGCTCTTGTATAGACTGGGGATCCTTAAATAAATAAATACACGCAGAATTACAATCTCAAGAAGAAACAGCTCTGTGATTAAATACATCACAAACAGAACAAGCTTTCATCTTTCATTGTTTACTTTTGCTGCACATTCTAATTTCTGCTTTTCTGCCTCGAGGCTGGTGTCCTGGGAGTATATCCACAATACAAACACAATAAGGATCTACCGTTTATGGAGAACACCCATAAACGTATCGAGGATAGTGAATGTAATGCAGATCTGACCAGACAGAGCTGAATCGTGCCTTGTACCTGGCTCAGCACTAGAAAATCTCCAAGCCTTCTAGCCAAATGACAACACGAGAATCCCCAAACCGCTGCGTTGGCATTTCCTACACAGACAGTACAGAGAACAAAATAGTCCTGCTTTTTCTGGTGGGACTTAACAACCTTTTTTCTTCCTCAACCTTTCTATAGATATTTTCTGCCAATTAACCCTGCCCGCGGAGAGATTTGCCTATCTTCCTGCCCAGCTTTGCGCCTGTGCAGCTCGCAGCGCCACTCTCCCCGTACGTCTCAGGTATAATTTGCATGGCTCGGTCAAGGCTAAACTGGAGCAGATGAAGCATTGCAGTTTGAAGGTCTAGCCCACCCCTACCCCCCTTCTCTCTCCTCTTGCTTTATCGGCAAGACCCCTAAAAGTCGGGCTGTATTTGCATTGCTTTTCATTTCCAGCGGCTCAGTGGTGGGGAATGATAAAGGCAAGGCGCACTGTACAAACCTCGTCTAACAAAGAAGGGAGTAGTTGGTGATTTGCATTCGATTCTAGTGTTTGTACTTTGTATTCTAACAAAGATGTGACCCGAAATGCGGCCTCCATGTAGAAAATTATTTGATTATTTGGCTGGTGGTTTGTATTCAGCCCTTCGTCCACGCGTGGTGTTATTATTTGAAAATTTCGGTGTAACGATGGCAGTGTTGGGATCTAACTATATACATGTACTTTACTTAGTGTTTTTACTTAATTCTTTTTTCTTTTTCTTTACCTCGTTATTGCATTGTGGTATTTGATCACATATGTTACTACTCCTCCCAACACTGCAAACAGCACTTAACAAAATGCAACCGCACCCAGTTTTTCTAGTTAAACAAGACTGCGGATGGCCATTGGTTGGTCTGGATTCTAAAAAAAAAACATCTGTTGTGTTTATATGCATCTGTTTTATTTTTTTTGTCAATGCAACATATGAAAAACATAATAAATTATAAACTATAAATTGCATAGTTTGATTGAAGGCAAATCTGTTGTGTTATTGCGTTACTTTTCATTTGTGTGTACAGGGATAGGTGTACTGTACAGGCTCGGCCACACAAAGGCAGGCAGCAGCTGTGATTTACATATGGAGAGAATGTGGGCTGTTCTGCAGATAGGGGGAAGCCTCAGGTGGTGTTGGCGTTCTCCATCTCCGCTCTGAGCTGATGCCTGTCAACAAGCGATGCACGAGTCCGCTATGGGGTCAGGTCATATCAACATGTCAGAAAAGCCATTCTCCCCTTATCAACATAGGAGGAGGAAATTCAAATTGAGGTTATAGTTGTTTTCAAGCAATGGCAGATGTTTTGAAGTGTTTAAAGCTGTCAGTCTCCTGGCACTTTTATGTGGACACGGTCGGGAAAAGAACGCACGACTATGTTTTATTCAAGCATTATTTTCAATCATGCAAAAGATGGATAAAAGTTTGATTAGTTTACATTATTTAAAGAGGTCCCATGGGATTGTCTGCTCTGACACTGTGATGCTCTGAATAATCTCATTTTACACACACATACCATTAGTGTTTGTAAAAGACCTGAGTAGTTGCAGCAATCTTATTTTATGTAGTAGTTTGTATAGTTATGCTATAGTCAGATCTTGGGCCACAAGAATATTCCACAAATATACGATACATTAGATAGATTAAAATGCTGAGGAGTGTGAAGTAATTAATAAAAAAATACATATAAAAATGTTTAGTAAAAAGGAGACACATGGAAAAAATATTATTACTTAATTCATTATAAATTTAATCAAAATCTTGTCTTGTCTCATGGACCCAATCTTGTGTCTCATCTTGTGGTTTTTGTGTCGCATCCCAATCCTAGTTGGTTGTAACTATGGTAAATATTCGATTCGATTAGTAGAGTACACAGTTGCTAGTGGCAGGTCACACTCAGTCATCGAATAAAAAAGGTGAGTAGTGATTCTTATTTTTGACATAGCCGATCTGTCAACTGAAACCCTGTATTTATGAGGGTAGAGAGGGTCTCCACTCTGATCACAGGCAATTTACCTTAACTGAAGAGTTCTATAGCAAAAACAGATATCTCAGTTTTTATTTTTGTTACCATCTTCTAGAGATGTCAGCAATGACAATAATGTATAGTGGATTTTATCAAGACAGGATGGAATTACATTTTGATAGTATAGTAATATTTTCAAAATGTTCATGTCATATTTTACCACTAAGAGTAAACGGCAAGCCTTTGATGACTTGAAATGGCACTTATCTGTTCTTGTAAATGAACTCTTCAACTATTCAGCAGAAAGTACACTGTATAACAATGTTGGATCCACTTAGAAAACTTGTAATGACTAGGGCAAAGTCAGCTCCACCTTGGAACACAAAAACCGCCACCAGGCACTACCAATACCTGCTTTTATTACTTGCATCTTTATTGACGCACTCTGTCTGACTGATCATTATCTTTTATGTTTTTGTAAAATGATAACACGTGATGTGCATATAAACAACTTTAATAGACACCTTTTACTATTTACCCCGTGTTAAAGCCTTTATCTAGCGCACATCTCTTCTCTTTATTTTATGTATCCTCTCAGTATAAACATAGCGGTATAAATGCAGCACTCTCTCAGTTGCTGCAGTGTTTTATTTTGTAGGACTTGGGGCCTTTGAAGAATGACCTTCACTTTGTATATCTGCTACTATCTCAGTGGGGCCTCTGTGCTCGAGATAACATTTCTTTTTATGTCTCATAGTGAATCAAGTCACTTTTATGACAATGTTCCTCGGACTATTTCAAACCAAATGAGAGCGTTAGCATTCTCCTCCAGCCTTCTTTCTTTCCCTTTGCATCCCTGTTGAATTTGGAAGGCAGCCAGTGTGCACATTTCAGAGGTAAATAATGTGTTTGCTGTGGCTGCAAACCCGGCTGCATTTCACCGCAAGAGCCAAAAGATAATAATGAGAATCATTTTCAATATTACACCTATTTTGACAAAGTGGGGACAGCGTGTAAAAAATATACATACATATTTGGTGAGCTGCTACTCATATAAAACCATATATTCAATGCTGAAACTGTAAAATCATTGATGGAAGCAAAACATCTGTTGCCTTGGATCTAGAATACACACTTCTCCAATACTTTATGAAGATGTGAGTCTGGTCACCAGTGAATCTTCCG
>KN471614.1:1506-29296 GCA_000787095.1 Periophthalmodon schlosseri
GTTTTGTAGTAACGCCTCCCTCTTTGGGCGTCCCCAGCCAGTGCACCTTCCCCCTTTCCTCCCACTGCTGCAGCACCCTGTGTGCAGCATTGGGCTGATGTGAGGAGAACTGGGGCCACCCAACAAAGTTTCTGGCCCAGTATCTTTGACGGGACTTAGCACTGCGTATAAACTCCATATGCTCCATGGGACGTCTGTTGGTGCGTGCATACAGTCCCACGTTCTCAGAGCGGTAGTCGGGAATCCCAGACTCTGTGGACAGTCCTGCTCCGGTCATGACAAACAGGCGGCTGGCCCGGGACACAAAGTCCTGCAGCTGTTCCACATACTGGACATCTGTGGTACTGCAGGGCGGGACAAAGTTCAACACACCTGAGGATGTCCTGTTTCTAAATGGTATGTACAGAGGCAGGGTTCGTAACAGCAATCTCATCTGCAAAAAGAACAAAACATGTGAGGTATGCGCAAGTCTATAAATAATTTATACAACCATGAAATGTCAATTTATTAAGACTTTCTGAGTAAAGATTTGTTTAATTTGATTTGTGCATTTATTACCTACTACGACGTACAATACTAAAATTAGAGGTATGATAATTAAAATCACGTTATTATCAGCCAGTAGAGGGAGACAAAGAATTCAAAGAGCTTAGCATAACACTAGGGAATGCATAATTAAACTATTATAGCGTAGCATAAGCCTTTTAGAATGAATATGTGTTAAGTGTTGTTCATGGAGTGGCACTCTTGCTCACTGTGTGGGAAGACATTTATTTTGTGGGGACAGGATGTGATGTCATTGACGTGCGTGTTCTCTCCCTGATGGCGCTTTCACCGCTGTTGCGCCTTACAGAAATGTTTAATAAAATAAATATGGAAAGCAGAGGCTAATAACTCGACCTGGTCAAGTATCATTTTTTCCACCGACGAAGAGTTACTTAAGCCATAACACCTTAACAGGTTATGGGCCCAGTCACACGAGGCGACGTTGGGTCGACGCACCGACAGAGAAGCCGAGAAGGTGTGCGTGTAGGGTACTACAGACTTGAACAGAAGAAAAATAACTACCGCAAACGAAGTATTACACAGAGCACTACTCGAGACTTTAACCAAACAGAGCGTGCATTGTCGAAGAAGAACCGCGGCATTTTACGCGAGCTAACGAACTAATTAGCATAGCAAAGTGCAAGTTTAGCTAACAAGGTGCGAGACCGAGAGCAACATGGCGGCTCGTGCTACAGGAGCGTTGTCCCCACAACTTTATTTCGATGGATCCGAAGACAAATACGACCTTTGGGAAACAAGACTTGAGGGACTTTTACACATTCTAAACTTGAAAGACACTACTCTAAATGAGCCAGTCGGAGATGAGCAAACGTCAGCGGACAGAACAAAGAATCCGGATTGCTGTGCAGAGCTAATAAGACTAATCGACAACAAAACCTAACTAATCAGGCACGATGCTACATACGACGGCAGGAAAGCATTGAAAATACTAAGGGAATATTACTCAGGGAAAAGCGAGCCACGCATTATCAACTTGTACACGTCCATGACCAAGTTGCGGAAAGAAGACAGTGAGTCAACAACGGACTTTATTATCAGAGCGGAGAACCTCATCACAGCTCTACGTGATGCCGGTGAGACTCTAAGCGATGGTTTGATCGTGGCAATGATTATTGGTGGTCTACCAGACTCATACAAGCCTTTAGCAGTACTCATAACAGGAGGTTAATGTAACATTTAAAGATTTTAAAAGGAGACTATGCATGCCGATGGATGAGCAACAGTGACCTTCAAAAAAGGAGAAAGTCACATGATTACAAAAGATGGTAACACATTTAAAATTCACTAATATGAAAAACTGTATTATTTGCCTACTGTTGATGCTAATACAGACCAGTGTAAGTGTGTCATGATGTCGTGGCATGAGATTTTAGGCCACTGTAACGTTGAGGATGTAATCAAACTCCAAAGTGTGGGCAAAGGTATGGAGATTAAGGGAAATGCTGTTAAGCCAGATCGGATGTTTGATATCTGTACAAAAGGCAAGTTTACCCAAACGAGAAACAGGGAGCCAGACAGTAAAGCAAAGAAACCCCTTGAGCTAATCCACACAGACCTGGTAGGTCCAATGAAAACTGCAACTTTAGACGGACACAAATACGCACAATGTTTTACTGATGACTATTCAGGTGCTGTATTAGTGTATTTCCTTAAGTCTAAGAGCGATGCTGTTACAGCAACAGAAAAGTTCTTAGCTGATGTAGCACCCTATGGAGAAGTCAAGTGCATACGTTCAGACAATGGCACTGAGTTTATGAACTGAGATTTTCAAATGTTACTGACAAAGAACAAAATCAGACACGAAATGTCAGCACCATACTCGCCACACCAAAATGGCACAGCAGAGAGAAGCTGGCGCCACTTGATATGGCTAGGTGTTTATTGATAGAAAGCAAGCTACCAGACTGTTTATGGAACTATGCTATCCAGACATCCACCCACGTGAGAAACAGGTGTTATAATAGGCGGACAAAGAAAACTGCATATGAGTTACTCACAGGAAAGTTACCAAACGTGTCACAAATGCAAAAGTGTCGATCTACATGTTTTAGCTACAAGCAAGAAAAGGGCAAGCTAGATTCCAAATGTGAGCAGGACATTTTTATAGGCTACGATAAAAAATAGTCCAGCCTATCTAATATTTTACCCTGAAGTGAACAAGGTCCAGAAGCACAGGTTGGTGAAATTTACAACCAAAGCAAAAATAGAAAAAGAGACACAAACTGTAGAGTCAAACGTAGGATATGACATTGGAAACAGAGACAATGAAATCTATGACATAGACCAGAAAGATGACATAACTCAACCTGAAAGTAGTTCTGAGAATTTAAGTGAACATGAAAATGCTGAGCAGCTAGAGACAAATGCTGCAACAGGGATCAGAAGAAATCCACCCAGAGTTAAACAGAAAACAGCATACCTGCAAGATTTTGAGACGGGGAGATTCAATGGACAAGTTACAAAGGTGTTGATTTTTGTTACTGAGCTGTTTCTGATGTTCCAAAAACGTATGAGAAAGCAGTGACATCATCCAAGTCAATGCAGTGGAAAAATGCCATGGATGAGGAGATGCTGTCACTGGAGGAAAATTACTTTTTAGCTGACCCCCTTACCACCAGGTAAACAGGTTTTGGGAGGGAGATGGGTCTATGCATTGAAAAGAGACACAGATGGATCTAACAAATAAAAGGCATTTTATTGCTAAAGGATACAACCAGCAAGCAGGAACTGATTATGAGGAGACTTTCTCACCCACAGCAGATATGACAAGTGTCAGAGTAATTATGTAGAAAGCAGCGCAGGAGGACTTGATCTTGCACCAAATGGACGTATAGACAGCATATTTGCATGCGCCCATTAACTGAGATTTATTTAGAACAACCACAAGGTTATGAGAAACACTCAAAAACAGGTATGTAGACTGAAAAAAAAATCCTTGTATGGCCTCAAGCAATAAGGCAGAAACTGGAATACTGTATTACACACCTATCTATGTGAATGATTTTGCACAGAATGCTGCAGATCATTGTGTGTATACAAGGAAAAAATATGGTCAAAAGTAAATACTCATTATCTGGGTAGATGACCTCATTATTGCTGCTACTTGTATAAATGCAATGAATGATGTGAAAAGAATGTTAACTCTAAAATTCAGGATGAAATTGGGAACTTTGAAACATTTCTTAGGAATAGACTTTGAACAAACAACTGGACTAGTCAAGATGCCACAAGAGAGAGATGTGAAAAAGGTATTACAAAGGTTTGACATGCAAAATTGTAAACGGAGAGAAACTCCTTGTGAACCAAAACTGGATTATACAGAAAGTGCTGAAAAATTAAAACAACCACGGCAGTACAGAGAGGCAGTGGGAAGTTTAATTTACTTATCCGCACGTACTAGACCTGACATTAACTTTCAGTAAACTTTCTCAACACTTTAGTGAACCATCTGTGGAACATTGGAATACAGTGAAACGCGTATTCAGGTATTTAAAAGGTACAACAGAACAAGGACTATACCTCAAGAAAAATGTAACCGAAAAACTTGGCCTGACAGTTTACTGTGATGCAAGTTGGGCATCAAATGAAAACAGACAGACGTAGCACTTCAGGTTATTGTGCTAGCTTATGTGAAGGAAGTTCACTAATTTCATGGAAAACAAGAAAACGACAAACAGTAGCTCTCTCTACCTGTGAAGCGGAGTACATATCTTTAGGTTCACTAAAAGGACTTGACAACTACAAATATGAGAAAACAAAAGTGTATGAAGACAATCAAGGCACAACTGCACTTACTAAAAATCCTGTTAACAGACAAAGGTGCAAACATATTGATGTGAACTTCATAAGAAATATTGTTACTACCGGAAGAGTATTATTGGAATATTGTCTTACAGATCTAATGATTGCAGATATCTTAACAAAACCAGCCACAAAGCAGAAGCTAAAAGGTTTTGCACAGAAAATATTTGGTACTTAAAGAAATACAATGGTATTAAGTATGTGAAAATGTTCTGATATTGTTATTTTGTTTTACCCAGCGAGCTAACAGCGAGTGGGGGTGTTAAGTGTTGTTCATGGAGTGGCACTCTTGCTCACTGTGTGGGGGAGATATTTATTTTGTGGGGGCAGGATGTGATGTCATTAATGTGTGCGTTCTCTCCCCGATGACGCTTTCACTGTAAGGCCGCTGTTGCGCCTTACAGAAATGTTTAATAAAATAAATACGGAAAGCAGAGGCTAATAACTCGACTTGGTCAAGTATCATTTTTTTTTCCACCGACTAAGAGTTACTTAAGCCAAAACACCTTAACAATATGGCAAAGTAAAGATTACATTTGTTCAACCCAGCAAACCTGTGTCAGCGACAAACTGATATTTTATGTTTATGAAAGAAAAAAAAAACATTCACAGATCACGAAGCATGCTTAGAGTCAATTACCTTCCGTAATGTATCAAGCTATTCTCGTTGTCCCCGTTATCAGTCATAGGCAGCACAGTTACGTAAAAAAACTAAATGTGTTTACTGCAGAGCTGAATAACAAGGTTGTTGACCCAGGAACGTCCATTTGGCAGCACTACCATTACCGGAAAGACCAAATTTAATGTTACACCAGGCCGCGATGCACACTGGGACTTGTAGTCATTTGTTTTAATATAGCGTTAGTTTTGAATATTTTATACTAACTGAGATATTCATAAAATGCTCAAGAAATAGCTGTGACTATACTTGTAAGGACACAGTTTATCTCTTGAGAACCAAATATGAATAACAATACAAAAACAAAACAGTGTTTTGAATGACTTTATTGGTTATTCATGATTTGCTGCTTTCCTAATGAGCAACGAAAGTTTTTCAACAAATTCTTGTCCGTCCTGTCTTTAAAAGATGCTGCATATGTCCTTACCACATAAATCCATAAGATCTGTCATGAGATTAAATAAAAATAATAACTTATCTTTTTGTTTCCATTATACTACTGCTCTAGTTACTCACCTGAATGTGTGCAGTTGAAGACAGTTTCTGCATGTTGGTAAAATTCCTCTCCAAGAATTGATCGATAGTCTTTGTGGCTTGTGTGGACAAAACACTTAGTGGCATCTTTAAACAGCAAATCACTCTCTGCATACTGATGTGATTCAAACAGCTTAAACTCAGAGTCAGGGTTAGCTGCAAGAGCTTCCTAAAAACAATGGGACAGAGGATACATTTTCAACCCTTGCTCACTGAATCAGACAGATTTTTATAATGAGATAAATGGCAGATTAACTTTCTGAAAGACCTGGGATTTATACTGTGTGAAATCAACAAAGAAAACTGTCTTTAATTAGACATCTATTCGAAAATTCAAATAAAACTGGCTTTCTGAACATAAATGGCACTGATTAAAAGTGTTTCTTGTTTAACACAAAATGTCATATTTATTTCTCTAAAGTCTGAACTGTGCTCCAGACCACATGCTTTTACTGACAGAATTGGCTGTAGACCTCTCAATTAAAAAAATAAGTTGACCATTGACAATTTGAAATGGCTGAATCTTGGTTTAAATGTGATTAATTACACAGCACTACCTGAGACTTCATGAGGAAGTCATAGACTCGAGCAGTGAGCACTGGTCTGGTCATTACAGTGTTTGGAGGGATGACACCCAGGTTACAGGTTTCCCACTCTGACAGAGGAGCCCGGTGACCTTCAACACACAACAGCTCAAAGTCTGCCAAAGTCCATCCCTGAGCCCAGCCGCTGGAGCTTAAACCTACAGACCAAAGCATAATATGATTTAATATACATCCATGTATATTAAGTTAAATGATAAAAGGATCAAGTCTATTACTGAGAATATTGGCTTGGAGATTGTGCTTCTCCAGAAAGGCTACTTCGCCATAGCTTTTTCCAGTGGGATCTCCAACCAGACACCTAAATAAGATACGCAAAGTGAGCATGTCCTTCACTTCATAAATGGTCATAAGCTAAGACCATAGCACTGACCTTAAAGCGCCCATATTTCCGTAATAGCGCTCGTTGTGGTTGTCAGCGCAGCGTTTGGAGGGAGCATCTTCAGTGCCTCCCATACATACTTTACACAGGTTACCTTCAGAGCCAGGCAGGCATCCTTTCCAAAACACCTCATTGTACACTGCAGAAACAGGACCACAGGTATTCAGATAAAATGACAGGTTTTAAAATGCTCTAAAATTATTGTAACAATTTTTTGAACAATGTTTTCATTCACAATACTGTTTTGTTTATTTTTCTTAATATATGATTGTTATTATTGTTATTCTAATTTTGCACATTTTCAGAATAACTATTTTATTATTATTATAATCTTGCTGACATTACATTGGCCACCTCTAACTGTGAGAAATCAAACCTTGGTCAGGATTGCAGGGTGAGGTGTTGTTGTGCTCCAGACTTAAGGGGTATCTATAAGGCAGAAGCCATCCTGCAGGGCTGTACATGTAACTGTGACAGGAGCGTCGGCTGCCCAGGTTCCCAATGAAGATACTCCTGCTGACTCTTTTAGCTACGGCTACGCCCACGACTGACGGTAGAACTGTAAAAGAAAGGGGGTAATTAAAGTCTGTAGACATCAAGAACCTTTCATATTTATATTTCACCGTCAGTCTCCAAATGGATTGATCCTTCTGTTGTAGACAAACATTTTACGCCTGAAATAATGTTAACAAAAAATATTGCAGATAATTAAATTATAGAGTAGAGTACAAACACATAACAATAAAAACTGTATATTTTTTTACAGAATCTATTTTAATAAAGAGCTTACCATAATACTCTGTGACTACAGGGACAAGGCCACATTTTCCTGCAATAAATGTGTGAGTGGCATCCAGTGAGGCTGCGTCCACCTCATCTCTCTGCAACGTCAAATGAAGAATATTATATTAAGTATATATTACCACAATCTGTTACAGACTATTTACCTTAATCTTTTCCACACAGTCTCCCATTGAGGCTCCTCGTACACACACAAGAGGGTCTGACTTGATGCTTAGAGCCCATTGCTCACATTTCTTCTGCTCTGCTTGACTGATACAGCACCATCGGATCACACTGTCCTCAAGAGAGCTCCCTGCACACACATACTGTATTGATTAGACCTTATATTCACCATAGAGCTGCTCTGTATGTCCCTGTTCACATCCACATACCAATGAGAGTAAGCACCTTCATGTCCAAGTCCTTTGAGAAGAGCAACATAGTCCAGCCCCAGCACCTGGCTGATGTCCTCATCCTCCGTCAGAACAGCAAGTTTATCTGTGACGTCTTTGAACAGAAGATCATTCTCTCCAAAAGCAGAGGAGTTAAAAAGTTGGAACCGAAGCCTCTCTTTTCCCTTTGGCCCAAACAGCGCCTGTAGGCACAGACAAAAGAAATAACTTGTAAATTAGTTTGGAATATAAAACTCTAAATGAGGTATGAATTTGTAAAGGTACATAGTGTACCTTTACAAACTTTAACTTTTCTGCTTTATGCTGTAACTTGCTTTAGCTGTAATGTTCCTCAGTGTAGCATTACATTTATCTATCTCTATGGAAACAAGTCATCATTTCATAAAAACATCAGTATAAATGCAAGATAGATATGCAAACAAATGCAAGATAGATATGTTTAATATTATACATTGGAACATACAGGCAAAGCTATATAATTTTCATGGTGGCGGACCCCCCCACTAAAAATGTTACAAAGTGCACCTTTAATAACAAGATTATAGAAAATTGACAAAATATTTACTTGAATTATTTGTAAAAATTTCCGAGCGATCTTGCGGAGGTTGAAGCGTGTCACTAGTGCCCCTCCCGGACCGCGACCCAGGTTACAGGACCTGTACAGACTCAGAGGAGCCTGGGTCCCATCTGTGCACAGCAGTCTGAACTCGGCCCACTCACTCTCTAATAAAAATGCAAACATACATGTTAAAAAAAAAACAATGTGTATTAGTAATTATATTTTGACTATATTAATTACAAATGTTAGATATAAATACCTTTTCAAATTCCAAAAATTCACATCAACAAAGCCAATGGACAGATGATTTCTGTTACAACTGGTTTCACATTACATAATGAATAGCATTCTATAACTAATTACCGTCAATACTTTGCAAGGCTAAATGGTCAACAAATGCAACGTCTCCTGCTCCACTTCTGAGACATCTGCAGAAAAATAAATACATAAATAATGTCTGAATGTGAATAAAGAGGGAATATTTATGAGTTTGCTGACCGACCTAAGAGCCCCCTGGCTGTTGTAGAAAGGCTCACTGTGGGATGTTTCGCAGTGATAGTTCTTGTGTCGAATGTAGGACTTTTGACCTTGGCACAGAGAGCAGAGAGAGGGCGCCATGGCAGCCGCTCCAGGAACACAGCTGGAGTTGAAAAATGCACTAACATCTACATAAATTATAGAAATAAAAGCAGAAAAAAAACAAAACTATAAAATATAAAAAGAGCCAATGAGTGCACCACAACCTCAGTACAAAAAAATCATATTAAATCCACTTTAATTTAGTCAATGTAACCCCTCATTGCTCAGAAAAGGCTTCAAAGGTAGTCATTTGAACAAAGTTTATGAAATGAAGACATTTGGGCAACCATCCAGAAGTCATTTTCAATCTGAAAGTACTGGTCTGGAAAGTCTTTGAAACCTTTTTTACCATCCACTTTAAATGTAAACCTTGACTGAGGGGCTGCTCCTTGGACCAGCTCAGGTAGTTGCGAGACAGGAGAAAGCCCAAAGGAAGGCTCCAGCCCGCGGTCCACCGAGCCCCACTGTGACAGCTCCGGACACCCTCCAATGACCGGATGTCCAGGCTGCTGTTCCTCACCACCGCCACAGACAGGATGCATCCTCCTGACAGAGAATCAGACCAAATACTACACTCCTGTTTTCATAATGATGGGAAGAGTGAAACCAACTAAACTAAGACATCTTACCGTCGTTGTATATTTCTTTTGCCACAGCAACAAGGCCAAACTGCTTCACAGCAGAGTAAACTTCACCTGCGTCTAGGGTCACGATGTCTGCACGGTTAGCCTGCAATAAAAAAGGTTGTTCAAAGTTTAAAACAGCTTTATCATCCCCATGGGGGATTTTTTTGCAGCAGTAACACATAACAGGAATACACAGACAAACAGCTGTACAGCAAATATAATTAAAATGTCACATAGCTGTTGAGTGTCGCCACAACCAGTGCACCAATATTATCATCAAAATATGTATTCAAATTAGTTTTAATATGTATAACAAAACGCTATTATTCTGACTGTGATCAATGAAAAAGGTGTGACAAAAACAACCAAAACTGGCTGCAGTATTTCTGTTGCATTTAAAAATAGAATAGAGACTAGACACTGTTCCTAACCTTCTTTAAGGATTTAGGTCATGGAGACTTGATTTCGTCCTTACAAGAGTGGCAAGTCCAGATAATGTGAGTGTGTATACATATTTCAGTCCTCACTATGTGATAAATACCCACCCAGCATGTCACATAGTAGTTAGCAGTAATTTCTCCTCACCCGGATCCTCTCTATGCAGTCGGTTGTACTGGATGCGAGGATACAGGAGAGTCGGGCAAATGCTGCCACTTCTGCTGGAGGTAACACAGCAACCAGGGCTTTAGCCAGCTCCGCACACTTCCTCTGCTCGGGCTCTGAAACTGTGCACCAACGCATCTTCTTTGCTGAAACAAAAAGCCAGAAAAACTTTTTAGTTTTTACAATCATTACAGATGTCAAAATATATTCAATTATTTGTATATAGGTAGGCAACAAAACTACAGGCCTAAAGCAGGATATACCCTGAAAAAGCCCCATTAGTTACCCACTTTACCTGTATATGAATGTGGTGTGTTAGTGGTTAGAAGTGATCAGAAGGGTCATAAACGTAGATTGGCAGCCATGGTTCTGTCAGTCTACCCCAGAGCTATGGCTACAAAAACAGCTTACCACCATCCATTATGGGGAGTAAATGAATGAAATTGTAAAGCATAGTATTTGAATAATAATAATTATTACAATGAGACACAAACAAATCCATTACACACTTTTATTTTTAGTACTACATAACAAAAATATGTAAAAAAAAACAAACAAAAAAACATTACAACATCAAATAACTTAAAAAATCAACACTTACCACAGATGTGTGAAAGAAAGATGGTCAAAAGCAAAAGTGGGTAGAATCCTTGCATTGCTGCTACAGACAAAGCACAGAGCAGATGCAGCTCTCAACACTCTTCTGCATAGACTTCACACAGTTTGAAGCTACAAAAGGCACTTGTTCAAAGAAAATTGAGACACTCTTGCGTAAGACCAAGTAACTTTTTGCACACATATGGAAAGTATTTAAAGGCAGCCGCCACAAGGACTGCCCACATTTGCAGTTTTAGCCAATTTAGATATCTTCTTCTACAGAATCTCTGCTGAATTAAGGGATATGCCTTCTTACTGTTTAAAAACATGAAAAGTAGAAAAAAGCTGTCAAAGTCCCTTAAAGGTCTATAACAAAGTTGGTGGTGCAGGAGGGCTGAAGGGTGACCTGCAGATGCTGAATCCATTCAACATGTTGCAGTATTCTGGGCTTCTGTTTGGACAGTTTTGCGGTGAGCTGGTCAATACTGTTCTTCAACTGTGGAAAATAGGTTTGAAAAAGTGAATAAAACAACTAAGACTGAAGTAGGACAGCTCTACAAACAAATGATTGTATTATTGTGCCATAATTGAAAGACCTCAAGGACATATACAAAGTGTAAGCTACATTCATTGACGTATGAAGATATTTATATTTAATGTATACAATTTTATGCATTAAATGTAAATATTTATAACGTTTTAAGCAATATAAGCACATGTAATTGAATAAATGCAAGATAGATATGCTTAATGGCCTACTGTGGAACATTCCAGGAAAAGCAACATTTCCATGGAGACAAGCAGGTGGCCCATCCCCAACAAAAAAGTTACTTCATACCCATTTAAATAAGCTTGACACATTCATACAACAAAACCAATATTTATATAAATAACTGATCCTACTTCCAGTACATTTTATGAA
This sequence comes from Periophthalmodon schlosseri, assembly GCA_000787095.1. Lineage (NCBI taxonomy): Eukaryota > Metazoa > Chordata > Actinopteri > Gobiiformes > Gobiidae > Periophthalmodon > Periophthalmodon schlosseri. Next base: position 13,154 of record KN471614.1, read on the forward strand.
TAACAAAAAAAAAACACCTCTTCTAATTCTTGACAAACTGTGTGCCATTCTGTGTGGTTATTCTGTCCACTGGTCTGGAGCCATGTCTGAAGCACATCTCGTAACTTGCACCATGCCCTGAACACACAATAGTCATATTTAGCATTATAATGTATATTTTTACATTAGGCTCTATATTAGACACAGTAAAGTCTTACCGTAGCTGCTTTTTGTCCTGTTGGTAACTTGTCATGTCTTTTTTAATTACCAACAGTTCATTTGTTAGATCTGCCACCGGATCAGTGACTGCAAGATAAATAAATATGTTTATTTAAACGTAGACAAAACAACAACGCTCATTATTAAAAAATTTATTATTATTATTATTATTATATAATGTTGTTTGTTGGTGGGAAAAATATATTTAGATTATGCAGTGAGCTCATTATTAATTTAAACTACACAGGTTAGAATGTTAAAAATGCTACATGTAACTTTTCTGGTGGAGAGTCTGCAACCTGCTTGTCTCCGGTTGTCGCTTTGCTTGGAATGTTTCACAGTATGGCATTCAATTCCACAGAGACAAGCAGGTGACTAGTACAAGTTAAAGGTCAGAATCTGTTGAGAGACAAACCTGCAAACCTTTTTTGCATTAAAAACACCTGTAATTTAATACATTTAAGATAGACAAGTTAAATGAAATACTGTGGAACGTTCAGGTAAATCCATAACAGCTCCATGGAGACAAGGACCAGACCAGAAAAGTTACATAGTACACTTTATGCATGACTTATATTTACCAATATCACTTCTGGAATTCTTGGCAGCATTTATAAGAGGAAGCAAGAGTTCACTGGACTGTTCAAAAGTAGGGTCTTCAGGAGTGATCTAAAAGTCAAATAATTCATTAATCAAACATGTATTGTGTCTACAAGCTAAGTTAACAAGATGAGCATACTGTTGTCATGAAGGCTGAAGGAGGTAGAAGGATCTCTTGGTTTTGTGTGGGCTCTTCAGTGGAAACAGAGGTAAATCCAGTCTCATGATTAGGGCTCTGACAAGTGACGTTCACAGGGACAGTAGCAGCACCAAAACTACTAAGGGTTTGTGATTGTGGAGCTACTGCAAGACCAGCAACAGATTCGTCCAATTTAGCGCTAGGAGGAGAAAAAAAATTTATATAATTAAAATGATAGTTATTATGTAAACATGTTCCTATACCTAATTCAGACATGGTTGAATATTCTATACAATCATCCATGATAACAGACTACTAGTTCATTTAAGTTACCAAACAACTTGAACTGAAATAGTCAGTGTTTAGTATGTTATATGTTGTTTTAATACTGAATACATTAAACTGTATCCTGATGCATTCAGAACAGGGTTTGCACACAAAAATTACGCAATACCTGTACCTTTCCAATAGCACAGTTCTCGGTGGAGATTTAAGAAGTTCCTCAGAGCCCCGCAGCAGACGTTGAGGCATACGAGTAAGCAGCCTGTAGGACACAAAATGTTGTGATATTTTTATGATTTAAACAATGTTACAATAAAACACAGACTCACATCTTCATAAGTGTATGATCTTCTTCCTCCCGTGAGCCTTCTTTGATTTCAGGCAGAAAGAACGAAACACTCTTTTTTACCTGTTCAACTTTGACCTCTCGGTCTTTCTCTTTTTTACTCAGTGCTTTATGTTTCCATTTCAGAGCACAGCACCGAACCACTCTCTGTACACGTCTTGTGTACTGAAATAAATATCATAATGAAAACATCAGATACTATTACAAAAAACTTAACACTGTATATTGCCATGTTTTGTTTTAACTTTATTTATATATTTTCTCTTTTATTTTACTTTAAAATCTACAATCTTCAAGTATTTAAACATAATTATGGTGAGCTGAGTTCAAGTATTCTGATTTAGTATTGCTTAAAACTTTTTCCCAAGCATTTACATATTTTATGTAGGGTCAAATATCAAAACATGGCATGTCAAATCTTTATATTTTCAGTTTTGTGGTAGTAATTTTAAGTCATTTCAAATAAACATTTAATTTGGAAAAGGTGATCAGAGACAGTATCCTACTTGTTCTTGTGTGTGCTGTGTCAGACTGGTGGTCAGGTCATTCATTTGGGCTGCATATGTCAGTATACAGGATACGCCCTCTCGGAGCAGCTTGTCTCTGTAAAACTGAGCGGCTTGGGCCACTTCCTCTCGCTCCCTGCGTTGTTCAGCCACACACAGCCTCCATGAATTCAACACCTGTACCATATTCATAATACCCCCACATGGGGTTAAGATATTGTTATTGTTATACATTCCTACTGTACTCATTTATAATTAGCATAATGTCAAGAAGAAAACATGCTGGGACTGTGTGAAGTTAATAACATTTTTATCTTCATTGAAATGATTGTATCAATTACAAAAATAGTTTAAAAACAATTGCTTCTTCTGTGAATAATGTGGGTACTCGTTCTGCCCCTAAAAACAGGAGCAAATCCACACACCAAAATTAAATGGAAACAAGACTTTACTTATTTATAACAGGTAAACATTTGAAAATAAAGAAATTATTTTTATTTCATGTTTGAGGCAAATAATTGTGATGCCATTTTTTTTTTTTTCATAATCAAGTAGCTAATCAATCTAAAGAGGATCACTCATTGGAAGACTTTAAATTACCCCCTAGTTTGCCCTAAATAATGAAACCCTGTATTAGATTGTATAGCGCACCCAGTATCTTCCCAGCAGTTCAGTTGCAGATCACATTGCCTTATTCACTCTACCACTTTACTTTACCAGCAAGTAACCAGCAAGTATTAAAGAACTTCAGATATTTGTCCTGAGCATGATTTATCTACAAACTTTCCAATCAAATAGACAAATGAAAAATGTGGCGTTGTTACCTTGGCTTGAAGAGAGAGGGACCAGTGCCAGAGAGCATGCTCAGTCTGCCTCACCTCCCTCCGTCTGTGCTGCAGCTGTAGCAGGAAGCAGACCAAAGTGAAGTATTTGTCTGGCTTATAAACCCTTATTTAGTATCTATCCCCAGTAACTCAGCAAAAAAATGGAGAACCTCTAACATTGTTTTAATCACTACATAAATTGTATTATGCATGTTAATAACTAAGGTAGAAGAGGGCCAAAATAAATATATTTTAATTTTAATGGTGTGTTAATGTTAAATTCACAGATATTTGAGATAAATGTAAATAAAATGCACCTTCATTTTCCACAAATCAAAAAAAGTCTGCCATATCTTCAATCTCAGCAACAAACTGGCTTGTCGTTTCATCACCTACAAGCACAAAAAATAAGAAATAACAAAAATCTGTAAAAACACAAAAATACAAGTTACTACCTTATATTTCTGATAATGGTTGTGGTGAGTTTCCCAAGATCTAAAGGCCTTAGTGAGGAAAGTGGTGTCATGGTGCCACATGGCTCTTTGCAAGTGGAGTCGCTCAGTTTGAGCATCTTTGGTTTGTACGTGCCATTTTTTGAAGAATTGCAGTAATCGTCCTAAACAACAACAAAAGGTATTTTTTATTCCCTTTATGATTCATTTGTTACATTTTATAACATTTAATTGTAAATGCATAATTACCTTTATTTATGGATTCCTGTGCACTGCTTAGTACTGCCATCTGTTGGTGATGCTTGGCCACTGCATGTGCTGTTGCTTCTTTCCAAGAACTGAACAACTACATTGGGAAGAAATGGCATAATTCTCAAAAAATGGCATGGTAAACAGAGAAGAATAAAGATTTATAACCTTAAGTTGAAGCACATGTTGGTGGTGATTTCGAGCTATTTGCTTCTTGACTCTAAACTCGGCAGAATCGGCTGCATTCTCCTGCCACATTCCCACCACTCTCCTGAAAAATATGTATTATAAAATATAAAATAAAAAAGCAGACACCTTCATTTTGTGCAGGTCATTATTAAAAGATAAATGGATTGAAAATGTAGTTGGTAGGCAGTTAATACCTGAGGGACTTGAGTGTTTGCTGCTTGTAAAGTTCATCTGCTTGAGCGTGTATAGAGTGCATCTGGAGATTGTGTTTCTAACAAATGAAAAAGATTATTTCAATTTATTGAATGTATAAATACCTTATAATTGTATTCATAATTTTTAATAACCTTCCATGCTGTAAAATAGTGTTTGAGAAGCTGTTTTTCATGGTACTCCTGCATTTCCTCTGCTTTTTGTTTCTTGGCTTTTTGCACCTGGACAAACTAATAGTGGACATAAAAAAAACAATCAGAAGCTCAACTATGTCTTGTAATTTTCACAGTTTTATAACATATACTCTACAACATATATTTGTAACCTTTTTCCATTTTTTCACAGTCGATCTCAGGATGCACAGGTCACCTTGATGGTAGGCTTGGAGCTCTCGGTTTCTCCTGGAATGTTTTTTTTTTTTTAATTTTACAAAATGTTTAATGGTTTTAATATTTAAATCTTTCCTCACAAATATCTTAGTTCGGCGCAGTAGTCCTTCCACTGTGTCAATGCCTTTTGCAGAAGTCTTTGCTGGTACAGATGCTTTGAAATGTCCAGCTTATTTTGTTCCTTGATCCTCATTTCCATTTGTTTCCTCCAGAGAATCCAGGCTTTTTGAATTTGTCCTCGTTCTTCATGAAATATTGCCTGAAAAGATTTATATATTACAGACTATTCAAGGACAAAGCATTTATAAATAGTTCAACAAACCATTTGTTCTGCCATCTTCTGCTCTTTGTGTTTTTCTGACAATCCTGACCAGGTGTAAAAAACCCAGGAGTACTGGCGCTGTCTGCAAGAAGACATTTTGTATAAAAATTATATAATTTGTTTAAAACATTAGTTGCTACCTGTTGCATTGCTCAGCTTTGACTTTTCTCTGCTTTTGGATCATTTCCTTGTAAGTAAAGTTAAACCATGACTGAAAACAACGTGGAACTATGTGATCAGCAAAAAACATATCTGCTTGCTTTGCCAAAGTCTGCAAAAAATAAGTACTTTAATGAATTACATTTTTTAACAGTGAGGAATGTTGTAAAAGGTCTGTTAACAATACCTGCATATGTCTTAACTCAGCCAATCTCTCTTTCCAGAAGCTGAAACAAGTTCTTGACAAGGAGATGCTGTCCGTATAAAAATGAATAAATTGCACATCAAAAATAATAATCTATTTAATGGTATTAGCATTAAAAAGCATTAAAGAAACAACAAATTAAAACACCTGTAAAAGATTTGAGCCCTCTCAATGAGATGCTGAAAACTCCTATCTTCTGCTTGCTCAAGACGCTCCTGCCACAATCTCCAAAATGTGCCAAAAATCTTAAAAACAAAAAGAATAGCATTTATAGTATGGTGTTTGAACTTGATTTGTTTAATAACTGTCACTTACGGTTTGATGGTAATGTTGGACAGCCACATTGTTGTTAAGTCGTTTTGATCTATTTAACTTAACATTGAGAGACAAACCACCAAGAGCAGCTCTCTGGAGACACAATAATATAAATACCTTGTAGAATAACACTGGATTGAATATTTGCCCTCTTGGTTCTTACCAGCAAGTTATGATGATAATGCTCTTCTGCTTTCTGGTTATTTTCAGCTTTTTTGTGACATAGCTTCACATCTAGTCATAAGCTAAAGAATTTGGCAGAATGAGACAAGTTCACAGTAGTATGGATATCCAATAAAGGTATTAGTGACATTTGTTAAAAGGTGCACAGTGTTTTGGTTGAGGGTCCGCCACTTTCTTTTCTATATTGTTTTGCCTTGCATGTCCCACAGTTTGGCATTAAACATCTATATTTCCATGGAGACAAGCAGGTGGCACGTCCGGGTTACAGATCAGGTTTGTGAAGATGATATTGCATTCACAGTAAGCATGCAGGATTTTGGCAATAAAATCTTCTGTAATAATCCATATAGGATAGATATGTTTAATGCTGTGGAGGGATGATGTCTTTTGGTTGACCTGGGAACACCTTGGGATTCCCCTGGATGAGCTGGAGAAAGTGTGTGTGAAATGGGAAGTCTGGGCCTTCCTGCTGCCTCCACAACCCACCCTCGAATAAAGCTGAAGAAGATGGATGGATGTTTACTGTGAAACATTCCTGGTAAACCAACATCTTCATAGAGATAATCAGGTGGCGGACCCTCCACCACAAAAGTTGCATAGTGCACCTTTAATTATGAAATGACTAATGAGCAACAATGACCTGGAACATTAAATGTTTTGTGATGTAGGAGGTCATTGTGAGGGGTGTGTTAAAGGATACATGCTTTCCAACGGTTGATAACTCTGCGCTGACAGATCCTGACAGCCAAATGCCCGGAGGCCTCCAAACGCACCTCTTCACTCCATTTCTCATACAGCGCTTGACACCATTTAGTCCAGTACACTCTCAGAAGTTGGAGATGATTGGTGTTCTGAGCTAAGACTAAAAGATTATAAAAATAAATTTAATGGAATATCCACATAATTTACAACAATATTCATTGGAGAACAATCAAGATATTCAAGATCACCTTTTAATGTGCGTTTAGAACGACGGCAGGAAACAAAAATTATCCATTGATTAAATGCTTTTCTCTTCAGTCTGGTGGTGCTGTGATGTGAGGCCTTTAATTCATTCAGTCTATTATGACATGAAATTGTGCACATGTCTCTCCAGTGTAGCAAAACCTTAAAGACAAAAGTGCCAGTTTCAATATGAAAATTGTCTTAAATCTGATGAATTAACTTAACGACCTTCTGCTGTCTTGCCAATCTTTGCTGCTTGAGGGCTTCCTCTTCCATCACATATAGGTATTGAATATGCTGCAGCTTAGTTGTCCATTTACTCCAAATAGATCTACATTGACAAAAACAATACATTGAATTTTTCAAAATGTTACTATATTCATTCAACTCTAAAACATGCCATATCCCAAAAACAGTGAGCAGTACAAGAATATATGTGTTTGTAAAAACCCTTGTCTGAAAATATGCTCTAGAACTGGGTGGGATGAGACAATTCCCACATGACATGCCCATGTGGTTCAAATATAATGGGAAAAAAATTGCATATATTATGTGTACGTGTGTATAGTCTATATTTAATGACACATTAAATATACATTATATTTTGTCTTTTACTGTCAAGTATCTAAGGAATAATTGATTAATCATAACTAATCCATAGATTAAGGGTGCACTATATAACTTTTTCTGATGGAGGGTACGCCACCTGCTTATCTCCAAGGAGATACTGCTTTCCCTGGAAAGTTCCATATGGCATTATCCATCTTGCATTTATTCAATTACAGGTGCTTTTATTGGCCAAATATACCTTGAAAAACATAGATTCTTACATTGAGTGGGCTCACCTCATAGAACTGACCGGTAATTCCTGGTAGCATCACCTGCTTATCTCCACTGAGATGGATAAGTTCAATGCCATACAGTGGAATATTCCCGGCATAGCAATAACATTCCCACCAAGCAGGTGGTGGACCCTCTACCAGAAAAGTTACAGAGTGCATCTTTGATTTTATAAACACGATTTTCAGTTCCAGCTCTACAGTAAACCAACAAATAGATCATACTTCATTGTTAAATGTTTGTAGAGCTGAAGAGCCATGGCAAGGTTTAGCTTCTTTATTCTTCTCATTTCTGTATAATCCTCCCAGCTTTCCCATGCATGGAGCAAACGCCGTCTGTCAGCTAGTTAAAAACAGAATTACACGTAAGATCTTTTGATCAGAGAAATAGAATGCAACCAAGAAATATATTTTACCAAATGATTGAGCATTTTGGATTTTAATCTTCTTCTCTCTCTGTAAAATCACAAAATCTTTCCATCTGTTGAACATCTGGTTATATTGGAAGTACCTGGGGTAGCAACAGTACAATGGAACAACTTAACATAAACTTCATTCTAATACCTTTATCCATAAAAGTGTCATTAACTAAAAACAATTTAGATTTATGTTCTACAGTTGCTTTATTTTATGTTTATTTGCCTTTAATTCTGTAGGTTTACTCCTCTATACAGCAAGGGGTATTAAAACAGATATCCAGAAACTATACTAAGACCAGCATTGAAATTAGATACTAATTTGAACAGGCATAGTTACTAAAAAAATAAATAAAGAGGATAAAATTGGATCTTTCCTGAATAGTTCTGGAATGTATCAGAACTCGTTATTATCGTAACATGAAAGAAACTACTTTCATTTTGAGGTGAAGCCATCAAAGAGTTTTTGAATTGAATATCATGACAATACCAATACAGCAATACAATTGGTATAAATAGTATATTTCTATAAATGATTAAGCCCTTAACAATAAATAATTTAGTCATGAGATCTCTGCCCTCTAGTATTTGGTCCAATGCCATAAACAAGCTGTGGTTGCAGAATCTGTTAGATAACAGTTGTGGTTTGTTGTGTGCATGATTAACACAACTATATACCCACCATTAGACACAGGGGGTCCTAAAATGTCTGAATGTGTATCTGACCTGTGGTGACACTCTGCACGCAGCGTCAAACTCCACTCCCTCCTTGATGTCCACCACTCATCTTTCCATGCTTCAAAGATTCGCCTCAAAATGACTCCCTTGTAGTGGGATCTGGAACATCAAATTAATATTCGTGTAAAACTAAAGTAACACATTTAAGACAACCCACACAAGACACACAAGAGGTTCGAGACCTTGTCCTAGTATACAATGAAATAGGTCAAATAATAGACAAAATAAATAATTTACTGTGTTCGGTGAGGAAGAACTCGTCCAAATGTATTCTGTATCCATATATTCAGAAACTTCCTGGCCAGATGTCTGTTAAAACATAATAGTTTAAAGCATAATAGAAATGTGTGCAAAAGTTAAAGGTGTGCACCTTATTCTTAGTTCCTTTAGTCTTCCACCCTTGTTCCAGTTGTAGCCCACTCTGTAAAGGACTTTTTTGGTTTGACCGGTATGTTGTTGTTTTGACGCAGATTTGGCAGCGCCTGTTCGGTAGCGTTTCAGAACTCCTGTTTCTTTGGAGTTGTTGGGCATTATTAGTCTTTTGATCAGTCGAATCCCAACAGATACACAAGCGATCAATATTTGAATATATATGAAGTTAAGCAAAATGTGAGAGAATCCAACTTACATTTTGCTTAACTTCACGCATACATCGAACTGAACATCGCGCGTTCGCTTTTCCTCGTCACGTGACAAGTTGTCAACGGCAACGACACAAGGTACACTTAAAACGTGATTATTTTCCTTGTGGGGTGTGAAATTAATTCACGAAAATAATGCACTGAGCAGTATGAGTATATTCATCAACAAAAACTTAATGTCAAAACCATGGATAGATCAAAACCATGGTCAAATCAAAATAAGGGTCCTTTGAAATTGCGGCATTATGCAGTATCAACCAGGGCAGTCCACAAGGGCGGGGAATTGCAATTTTAGTTGAAATAGGGCTATTTATTTTGTTGTGATGAATTAATTAAACTTACCCGAAGGCGAATAAAGAGGCTAAGGTTACGCCTCGATTTAGAGCCAGTCCGTATTTTACACGAGTTTGTCTGTTTACAGGTCTATCAATAATAGACCTGTCAATATTAGGTGTTTTATCTGGCGCTTAATAAAAATAATGTAAAATGCACACACAGATTATAAAAATTCTAAACAGGCGCGCTGGGCACAGCGTAAGCTTTCTCAGGACCTTCTTAAAGCGGTGATCAGAGGAAAAATTCTGCTACGACTTAGAAATTAGAGAAAGACCAGACCATTATCAAAGATTACACTGTCCCTGTGGGAATTATTTTGTTTTTGGACTTGTGTCCTTGTGTTAAGTTGCCAAAGTTTCGTGTGTGTTTGCTAAAATTTCTGTTAAAAGTCATCCGGCTTTATATTTGGTACTCGCTGGGTGGGCATTATCCCATTCCCAGCAGTTAGCTGGCTAGCTCTGGTGCTAGGTTAGCTAGCTGGCTAACAAGAGCTGTACCTGTCGTTATTCATAACTTGTGGCACACAGAGTTGCTGCTGGGTAAGTTAAAAATATGCGTTTGACCTATATTTGTTGGTTATTTTGCCCTTGAATGATTATGACGCATTTTGGGTATGGTAAACATCGGGGTATTGTTATGCTAACTTGGCATAAATGCTAATTGCTAAATATTAGCATACGCATCAATTAATTAAAATCTTAAAACTGCAGCCTCTCTGCTTGGCTTAACTGTCATGTTCCTGGCCGTTGGTTCCCCACTTTACAAGTGCGTTTTTATTTTATTCACTAGTGGCTCCTCCAACTTGATTTCAGTTGTCAACGATCTTGGGCTGTTTTCAATCAACTTGTTAATTGCTCATTAGCGTTCGATCAGACGTTTATGGTGTCATATCCCGACCTTACGCTTAATTATGCTTATTTAAACACTAGCTTAGACATAATGTAAAATTAGATGTTTACTGCTGTCCCACAGAACTATTAAAGTGTTGGGCCAAAAGTTGTCAGTATAGTTTTACACTTCAGCCATGGACGGCGAGACTTGTGTGGAGCAGAGGAATGGAGACGCCGCTGTGGACCTAGTCAAGCCAGCAGCTCCATTCAGATACACCAAGGTGGCAATTCTCACAACTTTATCAACCCTAGTATATCATTTCACTTTGTCCTTGTTACTAAAGATGCATCTTTTTGTTGCAGGATGAATTGCTTGAAATCAAGGAATTGCCAATCTCCAATGAAAGACCTGAATGCCTCTCTGAAAAATATGACAGGTAAAGTTACTTGTCAACTAAATCTGCATATGAATGGATAACCCCCGTTGAGCAAAAACCGTGTTTGCCAGTTCTGTTTAAGCCCCCATTGTAAAATGTTTCTGTTGTTTCTGCTACTGAAATTGTGGGCCCATTTACTAAATGAGGTTAAAAAAAACAATGCTGCAATAATTTTACTGAGTGATTAATGTTTTTTTTTCTGATTGGTCGTTAGGCCTCTGGATGATTTTTATTTTTTTCTTCATTCAAATGGAAATGCCAGATGACTTTTTAATGGAACATATTTATAGACAAGGAAGGGTTTTCATCAGAACCACAAAATCTAGATTTACTTGGGTACCTCCTGAGTACCTACCTGTGTTTATTTTTAAAAAAATAAAAAAAATAGATGGCCAATATTTGATTTGTTTTCCTATTGAGTCAGTCATTATTTTTCCAATATCAGTATTTTTAAAATGTTGGCAAGACCCACAAGTTAAGTTCACAACTTAACTTTTCCTTCTATAAAAATTGTAACAATATTATCTATGCTAAAACACAATAACATATTTTTAAACATACAGCCACATATTGAAATGAGGAAAAATCTGCAGAAAATGTTTTATTGATGACAACGTATGAAATCCCCAGACAGCTACTGATGCCAATATTGTCATTGACTCATTGCCGACCCTTATTTGGTGACATGTGCCAAAATGTGTATGAAAATGCCCAGCTGCCCGGGGGGGGGTAGACTGACTGAAGTGAGGCCTAGATGTGCCTCCGACCGCTACCAAGTTTTTACTTAATGTGTCATGTGAAGGACAATTTAAAGGTATTGGAGAATGTCTTGTTTTCTAGGAACAAGATTTGCTTTAATTGTGGCATCTGTCAATACAGTGATGGTGTCTGGGATCCTGAAAAGTGGCATGCTTCACTGTACCCCTCATCAGAGCGAAGCTCTCCAGTCGAAGGTTTTAAGAAGGATTATGGAGATGATAGAGTTCCTCTAAAAAGAAGAATTCCAGGTAACTGAAATCTTACATTACACAACCTGCAATAAATATAGTGTATTTCATCTTCAGTAATGACCCAAAAACGTTATACTTGGCATTAGATCCTCGAGAGCGGTTAAAGGAAGATGAACTGGATGTGATTCTGAGTCCTCAGCGACGCAGCTTTGGAGGTGGATGTCAAGGAAATGCTGCACCCCTGTCCCATATGAGAAGGCCAATCAGTCCCCTGGAAAATAAGGAGAATGAGAGTCTTCGTCTTGGAGGGGCTCGCAGAATTGGCAGTGGCCGCATAATTGCTGCTCGAGCATTTGAGCGGGAGCCCCGTATGGAAAAGGAGCGGGAACGAGAGAGAGACTTTAAGGATAAGAGATTCAGGGTTTGTTTAATTCCTCAGATTTTATTGTTGTTGAGAGATGTGCAGTGTGCCAACGGAAGCAATGATTTACTTTCATAAGATTAAAAAAAAAGGTTTCATCCTTGTCCTTTACAGAGAGACTTTGGGGACAAGCGTGTGTTTAGTGAGCGAAGAAGGAATGACTCTTATGCTGAAGAGGAGCCAGAATGGTTTTCTGGAGGGCCTACAAGCCAATCTGAGACAATTGAGCTTATTGGGTTTGATGATAAAATTTTGGAAGATGACAAACGCAAGTCCAGAAGGTCAAAGAAAAAGACAGAATCAGTCAAAGAAGGTAAGGTGATAATACGTAAAAATTTACCCATCAATAGAGTTGGGCATAAATTAGAATGTTGTTAACAGTTGAATGTAATGGTGAGCAAGCTGAGGAGCCAGGTGTGGTTTTACAATCTACAGCTGACCAGGAGGTTCCCCACACAGATGTGCTGCCAGAGCAGTCAGCAGGAGACTTCGACTTCAATGAGTTCTTCAATTTGGAGACAATGCCAGGACTGGCGTCTGTAAGTATTGAAATCTGATCAGTGTGTAGGTGAGGTTGGTGTATTAATTTCACAAATGTAGATTGATCGGTACAAGATATGCTCAACCCTTTGGGCTGATGTTCTGGATGGTGTCACTTGGGGTGCACTCGTGTGGAATGAATCGACTAAAATTTATGCCCATCTCTCTCGTCTCTTTTTGAAATAAAGCTACCAAGCGCATCTAGCAGTGCTTAAACTTGCTGTCATAAGCACTATTGGCTGTCTAATAAAATATATATTTTAAATGATTACCACCAGCCTCTAATAATTTGAAGGTGGACCTACCTGAGGTACCTGAGTTTGAACATGCGTTCTAGGCTATGAGCACTTAACAAACGTTTCCTTTGCAGATGATCGAAGATGTTCTTGGGGAGGGCCCTGTGTCTGCGAGCCGTTTCAGTCAGTGGTTTTCAAGTAACTTGAGTCCTTCAGGCAGCCGCTCCAGCAGCCTTCGGTCCACTCCTCATGAGGAACTGGAAAGATTAGCGGGTAAATCAGGATTTAATCCAGGATTTGTGAATTATGGTTTAGTTTCTTTCATTTTGTTGTACTTTTTTATACGACTGTTGTAATTCAGGGCTTGACCCAAACCATGGACCTGCACCATACTTTACACCTATTCCATCAGATTGCAAAGAAAAGGTTGACATCCTGGAGATGCTGCACAAAGCCAAAATTGATTTGAAGCCCCTGCTTTCAACACTCTCCGTCAATAAGGCACGTCTTCAGGAAAGCAGTAAGTGACATTTTACCAGACAACAAATTGCTTAGTTTTTACTATTAGTTCCCTGAAGTGTCTTTAGTAGTTCTAATATAGAGTAGTAACTTCTAAAATTGACTTCAGTTTCATTGACAAGTACTATTATCTTTGCCAGCTCACTCCGGAGTGGTGCTGTCGCTAGAAGAGGTCGAGGGAGAGATGAAGGGGATGAAGATCGGCTCTGAAGCACCACCACGAAAAGTACCAACGCCACCTCAAGGCAATGGGACCCCTTTTATGGCTGAACATTTGGAGGAGGCACTAACGGGTGGCTCTGGATCACGGCCACGATCACGGGACACCGACATGTCTGCTTTTAATAAGTTGGTTAGCAGCATGAAGGCAAGTGGAACTCTTCCGGTCCACCCCAAAACCAACTCAAATAATGTAAGTACTTTTATATACCTTTTTTACACATTTAAAAGGATTGTCCAATGGGCATAAATCTGGATCACATTGGCTTTTTACCATGCACGCAAGGCACATCAGTATGTTCTGGTTTATTCCATGGTGTCCACCCATTTTCTCATCTCATGACTTTTAGCTTTATTAGCAAGGTCTTGAATTAAACCTACATTTTAGTAATTATTACATCTGATTTGATTACTGTGTGGTATTACAGAAAACGCCTGAACAATCTATGGTTAGTTTGACTGACTCTCAAGTGCCAGGAGAACAGCAGAAAAACATATTCCAGGTCAGCATTTTAAATTGCCTATTATTTCAACATTATGTCGAAGTTTAGTTGATTGTAATGTTACACGTCTCATGTATTTCACCCATGTCATTATACAGGAGCTCCTAGGAGGTCCTTGTAATAATTCCCCCACATTACTTGGTAATCTCCTGGGTCCCTCTGAGGGACCACCCTCCTCTGCTCTCCTACAAGGACTCCTGCACAAGAATCCTTCTCCTCCCCTCTTTCCACATAGAGCCGCCTCACCGGATTACTTTAACAGCCGAATGCAAACCTCAGGAGGTATGCACCACATTTTGTGTGTACTGGTGGCAATTGTGAACACTATTTTTCTTTCCTGCTAGGCTTTCCAGTTGGTTCTCAGTCCATACTGCCTGAACAGTTTGCTGAAATGCACAGAGCAATCAGCCCAGAGTCTGCTGCTCAACAGGTTAATTTCATTTTCTTAAGATGCAATTCTGATATGAATCATAAAACAAATCATAGTGATTATAAACACAAATTATTATAAGTGCTCTTATTTATGGCATTTTCTAGATGAGGGCACCCTTGCCTGTGAACAAGGCAGACCTAGATGCGCTTGCGTACCAGCAGGACCTTGCCCTTCACACCCACCACTCATTCCAGTCCGGTTACAAGGCTCCACAGGACAGATCTTATAGAAACCGGTAAGTACCAGTCAAAGTCTAAAGATGCTGTTCAGAGTAGATTCTTATGAACTAAAATCTTTTTGCTCTAGGCGCATAAACCGTTCCCCTGGCCCTCAGCCTGCAGGAAGGAACTCTCCCAACAATGCTGTCACAAGCATGGTGAGCCAAAAATTTTTGGGCCTGTCATGGGGTTTTATTTCTATGCAGTTTATACACTAAATGTTAACCATTTCCAAATCTGCAGTTGTCTCCATCTTTTACTCCCACATCTGTGATTCGGAAAATGTATGCAACAAAAGATAAAAGCAGAGAAGAGCCAGGAAGTCGGTCTGAAAGTAAAGATGATCCATCTACTGCTGCGCATGCCCAAACTGGTAGAGAGCATATTCTGCATTAGTGTTACATTTATATGCTATTATAATTGGAGTTGCATTGTTTTTTAGATAACGGCGTGTCAAACTCGTATCCAGAAACAGCAGATGGGACACACCCCTCGTCTGGGAAGGCTGGCTTTACCCCACAGTCCTCACAGTCAAGTAAAGACCAGGACCGGCTCAGGTCCAGTGGACACCACCTACCCAATGTGGGTCCTCCAGGCCCCACCTCGTCCTTCCCTCGACCCGTCTACCCGGTCCCTTTGATCCCTCATGTGCCCATGGTCCGCCCCCCTGCACAACTCCACCCAAATGTGGTTCAGCGAATGCTGGCTCAGGGCATCCAACCTCAGCAACTTGGTCCAGCTCTTATGCAAGCAGGTTTGTCTTGCTTTGTGAAATATTGTTGTTCAGTGGTTATTGAAACAATAAAAAGTCATACAACAATAAAGTCATCTACTTTACTCTATCCAAAGTAGATGTTTTCAATTTGTTTTTGTTATTTTCAAGGTATAATTCCACCTCACATGGATCTAGCACAACTTCAAGGCTTGCCTCCTGCCCTGCTTGGTCCTCCACTGTATCCTCTTAATGCAGCAGGCCATCCACTGCTACCTCCCAGACCTAATGCTCAGATGCAGTTTGCTGCAATGCAGCCGCTTCAACAGCAAAGACAAAGTAAGTAGGCATGTTTTACCAGGTTACTTTTTTTTTTTTTTTAAAGTGAGCTTTATTGTTGTTGTTTTTGTTAAAGAATTATAAATCATATCTCTTGTATGTTCCAGTGCATCCTGGTGGACCCCAGTCTCAAAATCAGGGACAGCACCGGACCAGCAGTTCACAGCGACATGGAGGCAGTCCGCCCTTGGGTCTTGCAAAGTGGTTTGGATCCGACGTGCTCGAGCAGCCTCTGCCATCCATGCCAGCCAAAGTCATAAGTGTTGATGAGTTAGAGTTTCGACCATGACCCATTACACA
>JACM01042351.1:0-15460 GCA_000787095.1 Periophthalmodon schlosseri
CCCATTTCATTAAGCCTCAACTCGTTTTAAAGTGTGTGCGGCATTTCTTTTTCTTTGTGTTTATTTATAACTGTACTCATCATCAGTTCTAGTCATGATTTCTGAACCATGCATTGCACAGTTTACAAAATCGTGCCTATTTAACTATGCCACTACATTATCTATTGCACAAATTAAGTATCCTCTAAAATGCTGTAATAATTAGCTCTGAAATACATACAAACTATCCACAAAATGTCCACATAGTTTTCATTTGTTACTTTTTGGTGGTTTTGAAAGGATGTAAAGTGTTCTTAAGATGGGTTCCTGTGGTTACAAAGCTTTGGGTGCAACAAGACCCCAGCAGCTGAAGAAAGCCAGACTGCCGGCCCAGATGATTGTGCAATAACAGTTCTACGCAGCCATTGTTAAGGCCATTCTCACCTTCTACATCACTGTGTGTAATGCTGGGGCCAGTGACAGACAGTTTTCAAAACAGGGTCACAGTGAGACGCAACGCTGAAAACAAATGAATGCTTTATTATTAACTCTGGTTTTGGATGTTAGCAACTGATCCATGATGTTTTCAGACTTTTCTCAAATGACACTGCACTTATTTAGATACAACTGCTTTGAATCATCTCAACTCACATAGGCCCCTTCACTCTTGCACTCGCCCCTGTGCACTCGCCTTGTGCACACCGGCGAGTGCCTCCCCTTCACCGCAGCTGATGTGGGAGATGAATGAGAAACACAAACCACAGACATTTCTCAAAAATAGGGGGCCACAGACAAAGTCATGCTTAGCTCTGAACAGGTCTCAGAATGAGTTGGCTAATACTGAAGAACATATTGCAGTTCATAGTTTTTTCCCCAAAATGTTCTTATTTTAGGATGGGTGTAGGTTTATTTGATGACTAGAAATACATCATACATCATTGACTGCCAATCACATGCAGATGCGCCGCCCTCAGTTCTGACCGCACTCTATATATTTCACAGCGTATGTGAGCGGAGTAAAGAGGTCAGTAATTCTTTAAAACAGAAACTCGATCAGCCGTTATTTCCTCACTTAAAAGCTTTATATAGATGAGAAAATGAAACTTGCCTGTGTGTTTTTGGTCTGCGCATCGTGTCTGGTCTGCACTAGTGAGTAACACTTATTGTTGTATTTGTTAAGTGATGTTTAGAGCAATATTTATGCTGCTTAATGTTTCACAGGCGATGGCACTGAGATTATCAATGGTAAAGAAGTGGTCCCTCACTCAATGCCCTACATGGCTCTGCTGGTGACCAAGCAAGGACCAATTTGTGGAGGAACACTGATTCATCCAAAATGGGTCCTCACTGCTGCACACTGTTACAAGTACTCGTTTAAGTTTATTTAAAATATAAAAGTAAATTTTAATTTATTAATGTATATGCATAATGTTATTGTTAGAGAATCTTTCAAAATTAAAACAGTGATGCTGGGAGCGCACAACATCAAAAAAACAGAAAAAAGACAGATCAGAAAAGTGAAGGATTTCATTCAACATCCCTGCTACAGTGCACAAGAGAAAGTCAACGACCTCATGCTGATAAAGGTAGACTGATGGCTTTTCATGCCTGCACATCGTGTTTCTCTAATAAAAATATACCTGACAACTTTGCCAACAATTACAAACTGATCTTTTGGCATGTTGCTGCTCTATATTTTTAAATTTCTGCATCGTTGTAGCTGGACGAACCTGTAACCGAAACTGACACTGTGAAAGTGCTGCCTCTGCGAAAAAGTGACGACCCAGCACCTGGCAGCACCTGCCTGGTCGCAGGATGGGGCAAAACTGATACCAACTCTAACAAAGGTTCAGATGTTCTGATGGCTGTCAATGTGACTGTGATCGACCGGGTCAAGTGTAACTCTGAGGCGTACTACAACTTCAGCCCCACTATCACCAGAGGACACATATGTGCCGGCTCAGATGGGACCAGCGTCGCAGACTCCTGCAGAGTGAGAACACTTTAAACTGTATTCACACGACATTTTTAAAGAAAACCTATAAAAACAATGTCATAAGTACAGCAGTGGACATTGTCATATATGATTTGTGTCGCAGGGAGATTCTGGAGGACCACTGTTCTGCAAAGGAAATCTAGTTGGTGTCACTTCCTTTGGAGTAGACTGTGGAGTCATCAAGAAGCCCGGGGTGTACACCTTTGTCACCGAAGAAAAACGGCAATGGATTAAAAAGATGATAAAAATGTAGGCTATTCATGCTACTTCATCTGATTATTCTTCCCCATTGGCTCTGTTAAAGGAACCGTAACATCTTTATTTAAAATTTAAAATTCCACAGACATGGCCTATTTGTGTCCAGATACAACATAAACATATTCAAATCAAATGTAGCTGTGATGACAATTGTAATGCTGATTTAAAAGGCCTGTCTCTGATCTGAATCCTCACTACCTCAACCCCAGCACCTGCAGCCAATCATGAATCAGTGCTAGTGCAGCCTCTGCAGCTCAGTGAGTGAATGCTGAAGGTTCTGAGCTTTCACATGAGGTGTGTGTCTATATGTAGGTTAAGGCATTAAGGTTAAGGTTGTAAACCCAGATTCAGTTGTGATTATAATACCTTTTTAAATTGTAATAGCGCAGGCAACACACAGCTCCTTTACTGAAAACCAACCTCTTCTATCTGGCATTTAATTCTAGCTAGACAGGATATTTTGGTGTTTTAGTGGTGTTTTATTGGTGTTTGATTGTTCTTTGCTATGTGCCATATAATCTATATATTTGTTTTTTGTTAACTTTTGTGTGGAGCACTTTGGGCAGCTTAAGTTGTGTGTAAATGTGCTGTATAAGTAAAATTGAATTGAATTAATACTGTAATGGGTTTATTTGTTGTGTCTGCTTTTTTCACTTCTTTATAGCAGCAAAATGACACACCTTTATTATCAGACTTTTGATTAATAGATGGAGCTTAGTCACTACCCAATGTTTTAAATCACATCACTTTTTTTTCAAATATTTTTTCAATCAAAGAAAAAGTCAATGGAATAGTTTTTTAGTCTCATTTTGTTCAGGTTTATACAGCCTTTCTTCCTTTGTTTCAGCTGTATTCATCGTTTCTGAACCATGCAATGCAGTTGGTACAGAATAATGACTGTTTAAATTACCACCATCTAATTACACTTGCACTGAAGTTGATTTATTTTCACTGGAGCTACAGCTACCAACCTGTGCAGGTCTAAAAGTACACACCACACCCAGGAAACTCCAGCTTTTTATTTGAACATGTGAGTTATAAGTGGGACTGACCAGCCATCTCCATTCCAGCTGTATTTACCGTGTCTCCATGGCCACATACAAAAACTTTGGGCCCACCTTGATTGAATGATACTATTAAAGACGCCACACCCAAATTTCTGATGCAGCCAAATGAAGGAAAGCTACAGGGGTTTGTCCATTGTTAAAATGTCAGTTTACAGAATGTGCCCGTGGAGGACTTACTTTTTTTTCAAACTGCAACAGCATCATTAAGGCTTCTGCCCACTCGAACACACCTTTTCTACCCGTGATGCAAGAGTGACACAAAACACAACTGCGAGAGAGAGAAAGCTATTCATTCTGAATTTCTTTTTTTTTGACTCATAGGATTCATCTTAACCGTGACAGGTAGCCTCCTTCAGAAATTCCACAGGCAGGGTCAGTGTAAAAAGTTAGAATTAACCTTCTCCCATTATTATTCAAGTTACTTTGTGAAACTCATTGATTGTGAAGTAATGTCAAAGCTATTAAAGAAGTATAGAGATATGGGGACGCTAGCTGACCGAACTAAGACATTTGTAGGGAGTTTTATTAACTTTCTAAAATTCTCACAAGTTAGCATGCAAACATCACCACCGCCTGTAGAGGGCCCTTATTTATTGTCAACGCTGACAAATGCGTGGGCAGTAGATGT
Organism: Periophthalmodon schlosseri; assembly: GCA_000787095.1. NCBI lineage: Eukaryota > Metazoa > Chordata > Actinopteri > Gobiiformes > Gobiidae > Periophthalmodon > Periophthalmodon schlosseri. Next base: position 3,929 of record JACM01042351.1, read on the forward strand.
TTATGTTTTCAAGTATGCGTTGTGTGTTAGCCTACATGTTGTCAAGATTCACTCGCAAAGGGCCAACGTATCATTTAGACATTTTCTCATTGTTTTATCACTTTTGTTCTTAGCCATTACTCTGTCTAATGGTACGAAGACTGGGTCAGAAAATCATCCTAAAATGTTATTAACTCAGGAGCTTTGATTTCTTCTTCCTGAATATACTCATAGACAGGTTTACAGTCAAAAGGTTATTCAGATAAATGCTGACTGAGAGCCGGATGCACTCACATTTTGTTTTTGTTTTTTTTTTGTTTTTTTGTTTTTTGGGGTTTTTTTTTTACAGCTCTGTGGCTAACTTTAGCACAACAACTGGCCTATGCATTTGTATAGGCCAGTTGTTCTCAAGCATTTCACACAAAGTACCACCTAAGAAAATATTTGTCCTTCCGAGTACCAGTATTATTCTTGGTTTAAACTAGGGCCAAACCAGATCTACAATGAGACTACCTGATATTCTTGTTCTAAATAAGGACCAGCCTAAAGGAGGACAGAGATGTTGGTTCAACTGACTCTAAATTCAGCAATTATTTGAGCTGTAGAGGAATCTGCGCACCATCTGAAGGAGCTCCTGTACCACTGTAATGCAGCATTAGTCTGGGACAGTTCTGCTTGTTTCCTGTGAAAGCTGGTTAATCTGCTTATCTGTTATTGACAAGTCTGTTTCACTGTTTTTTCTAACTTTATGTTGGTTAAATTGACAATTTTGTTAATTGCCACAAGTGCTGTTGTGATTTTGGGCAGTAGAAAAATACATTTCATTGAAAGTAACTGTGGAAATTTAAGTATATTCATGTTGTGAAGAAAATATTCTTATATGTCTTTGTGTAAATGCAGAGACCCAGAGCAGACATTAACCTGTGTGAAGGTCAGGCCCCATCCCACAGGAAAGGCTCTGTTGTTCTACCTGTCTAAGTGTAAAAGCTGATTAACTCATGGGTGTGAAACAAATGTCACTATGCTTTGAAATGTATGTAGCTTTGTAATTCTGGTATAAATACTCCGAGGTGAGATGCTCAGGGAGAACCAGGGGGAGAGATGCTCTAGGGCAGAGACCTGCTGTAACAAAGAATACATGTTTTTAATATTTCAAAACTCAGCAGACTTCACAAATGGATTACTTTTCACTAGAATTGCAATTTTTCCACAATAGTAACCTGAACATTTCCAAAATAGTTCCAGGAAGGCACGCCCCTGCTCCTTTCAGACGCAGTCCAGGGAGGGTTTAGTGGAAATATTTTTATTATTGCCCTTGTGCAAATAATGATTATGCCCATTTACGCAGAGCATATACCAGCGAGTAGGCACTTTATGACAGAACATAGTGTTTTTATACAGGTTACATTTGATTATTAAAATTAGGATTAACTGTGGCAGAGTCATTAGCAAATGAATGGGTTTGGATGTGTATTGGGGAATCTATGTTTGCCCTTGTTATTTAAAATGAGTCTTTATAGTTGTGAGAGTAGCCTACGATGATCAATTCAATATAAATCAGTTTTTATATAAATGGAATTTGAATAAAATGCAAATTATGAAGCAACAGAATTTCAATATAACACTGAGACATTTTATTGGTGATCATTGCCCATCCCTTTGACACGAAAAGGGTTTGTCTGACCTATAACAACTGCAGTGAAATAAATAAAATAGCTATAAACTTCTAGAAAAGTGAACGCTCAGCATCCACGTACTGTACATACAGTTCAATGCCATTTTCGCAATAAATAACCACACTAGAATAAATTACATTCTAATAAAGACTTCAGCTCATTCTTTAACACAGCGTCTAGAAAAGCAGCCGACTACAGTCACCAGCCTCAGGATCTGCTGAGCTGCTCTGTCTCTTCTCAAGGTGAAGCTCACTGGAAGAAAACAAACAAAATAAAGGAATATAAATTATGATATTATGATATTACAAATGATGATGTTTAATTCTGAGCTTGCCAGTTGTCGAATTGTGGAGTTTATTTTGAATTGTTTGTGTTTTATAATCTGTATTTAACAAACAAAAAAAAAAGATTAGATTTTTTTCCCAATATTTTGTGATAATTAAATGTATACAAATAGATTCACTCTTAAAGGTGCACTATGTGGCTTGTTATTGCTATATGAAATGTTTTAATGTATGGCATTTAACTTATCTATCTCCGTGGAAACAAGCAGGTGACGCCACCAGGCTAAGTTAGAGCTCAGATCTGTGGAGAGGCAAGCCCGCTCATAGTAAGAAGCTGTTTTTACTATGAGTCGTAATTAAATAATTGTAAGACAGAAGTTTAATGTCATATGTGGAATATTCCGGGCAAAGTCTGAAAACAGAAAGCCCAGAAATGTTACACAGTACGCCTTTAAAATAATCCAGTCATCCAGAATGATACTTCTTTATATTTCTTTTGTTGTAGAATTTAAACGCAACTGCGCAGATCATTACACCCAAATGTAATGTCAAGTTAATTGGCAGATGGCACAATATTACACTAACATTACACTGTGTTTAGCTGTGACGTCGTGATGCTAAAAATGCCACAGTGTTTTCGCTAATGGCAGAGGCTGCGTGTGAGTGAGTGTGTATCAGACCTGACCACATGTTAGCACTGTGATTAAGCTCGATCCACAAACCAACAACCGCGGCGCTATTTATGAATGACAGGTTATTCTTTACGCTGGTATGCAACAAAGTCCACACTTATGGGTATCCCAAATGACATGATGCAACTGCCTTTACTCAACAATCGCCGCAATAACAACAGGAGCCTACTCTTTCCTCTTTGGATTAACGCTCGTGCGAGTCAGGACCGGATGATGGCCTTAATTGGAACTGGAATCGTGGTCATTACATCATCGCTACAATGGCCAGGTTACAGCATCCCTTTACGGAAATACTGTTCCGTCTAAGGAAATTGTACATGTGTTTGATATTAAGAGTAGGATTGCATAATATTAAAAAAACAAAAACATGCAGGATTAATATCAGTGACAAAATGCGATGTTATGGCCTGTTTAAGCTCCAAGGAACATGAAGAACTTTAATTTTTTTAATGACAGCACTTTGGAGCTCATTGATCAACACTGATAGTTAGTAGAACAGTAAGCATGATCTTTTTTTCTTTTGGCACATTTGTTCCAGTAATAAAAATATAACATTTATCCAGTTAATTAAAGGTGCACCAAGTCACTGCTTGTCTCCATGTGATGTTATTGCTTTGCCTGGAATATGCAACAGTATGGCATCTATTTAATTAGTGGTGTTTTATTGCTCAAAATATTTCTAAATACTGTGAGCAGGGTCGCCTCTCCACAGATCCAACCTGTAACTTGGCCTTGTGGTGTCACCTGCTTGTGTCCATGGACATAGATAAGTGTAATAACAACATATTTTTATTCTATAATGCAAGGCTCAAAGGTTACACAGACACCTTTAAGTTTTCTGCATCATAAAAAATAAAACTTTGTGCTTTATTTACTGTACCTAATTCTGCCGTATTAACATGTGTAAATAGGTAAAACTGACGTAGAATGAATTTCATACCTGGCAACAACTTGACACTTTCACACCACAGCGTCACTCTGGGTTTTCTGGAGTTTCTCTTGTTCTTTTGCTGTTCCTCCACTTACAAGATATGACGCCAGGAAATTTTTATGAGACCTGTAACTGCAAAGAAAAGGAACAAAAGCTGACTCTCTACCATCGGGTCATCTTTTAGAACAGGATTTTCCCATGTTTGACTCCAGTGCAGTGTCAGTTTCACCGCTTTGACTCCTAGTGAAAGAAATACAATGGGTTTTTTTTCGTTGTTTGAAGTTCTATAGATGTATAGAGTGTATATAGGTGTAATATGGGTCGATATTTTCAAGAATGAAAATGAAAAAAAAGAGTGAAAATTTCACTTTCATCTTGTTGTAACCCGGACTTATAAAAAACAAAACAGCTCACAGATGATTATATGGCGTTTCTCTGAACTATTGACACTTTGATTCATGCTTTAGTCACTGATAAAATCGCTTACATGGCAACAACTGTTTCAAAGTGAATGTGGCTCAGAGTTGTATTTACATTTATTGCAGTCATACATACAATTAAGGGATCATTGCAGTTCAAGCCAATGGTCTAGTAAACTCATTGTAGAAGGTGACGTGAGTGAGCAATACTTGCGTAGAAAGGTGTGTTTGGGTGTGTTGTCTGCCTTTGATCCGTTACGGGGCCAGATAAAGACAGGCTGTAATGCGTTTATTGCAAGTTAAAGTTTACTGTGAACAACTTTGTGTCACCTATGGACTACGTCTGAACCTTTTGTAAGTCAAACATTATGACGAGCAGCTGGTGGTTTTCAAACTCGAGAATGCAAGGATGTCTTTCTCCCAGATGGGGGGGGCAAGAACCAGTTTTTCCTACTGATGACACTGAACTTTGTCATGAAATATCCAAAAGGTAAACTCACAAATGTTGAACCTGATCATTTCTATTAGTGGCCAGACCCCGTAACTAGCTACATTACAACACAATTTTGCATTTTAACAATAGGAATTTGAACTGCCCCCATCTGTTTTAAATATTATTGGACTATATAAAGAATACTCACTGGGCACAGGTCATTAGGATGATGGCGGTGCAGCTGATGACAGACAGAACCACAGCGATGACCACTAGCACAGTCTGGATCAGCTCTGGGCCGCTGCCCTCGTCTTCTGAGGGTCCTTTAGTCTCCAAGGTCTGGATCCCACAGCGTAACCCCACATAACCCTTCATACAGCTGCAACAAGAGCCACATAATGTTCAATGACCACTTGTAGTATTTGTGTTTACATATTACTAATGACTGCATGCCTATATGACATGAGGTACAACTAAGAGCAACTGTACAATTTGAGTCAGTCCCAAACCTCAATCTATCAACAACTTTATTCATCCCAAAGAGGAATTCAGTTTGCAGCTCTCTGATCATCATTAACCATTAAATAAAATCACAAACATATGCCATACGTAGACAGGATTGCACCAAAAAAGCATATCATATACAATTTCTGGCTCCAGTTATGAGGCTCTAATGTCATATTTTCTTAGATAGTCTTGCAAAACATGATTTTACAAAGGAGCAACCGTTTCTGTCCTGTACATCTTTTGAACACAGTTTGAGTCTAAAATATCCAGTATAGTGTGAGGTGTTGTACTCACATGCACACAGGCTCGTGCAGGCCCTCCAGGTAGTGGCAGTGGCCGTGGATGCAGTAGTCCAGGTGCGTTGAGGTGCAGGGATCCTCTGTGGTGCTGATGGCTGAAGTGTAGCCGCTCGTGTGGTACCCGCTCGTGTGGTACGTGTGCTCCGGGTTCAGGGCCGTGGTGCTTTTACTTCTGTGCCTGTTCTTCCTCTTGCCCTTTCCCTTCTTCTTTTTTCTCTCATCTTTAAGAACGGTAAACACTGGTGAAAAACAGATGGGGGATGTTAGAAGGCTGCAAATCCATGGTCATCATTATGTGTTTGGCACAAGCACATCTTATTCATTTTGATGCTACTATAACATGATCAACTTTGTAGCATACTATACTACAGTATATAACACAGTGTATAATCACATTCTAAGATTTTTTGATCACCTCAAAAATTGTAGTGTGGAACCCAAGATGGGTCACAGTGGAGATACTTAAGTTTCTGTTTTTAGTTTTTTATATAAAAATTATAAAATCGTTATACCACAATGTAAAATAAATTTTGTTGGACGCTTATTATTTGGGTCGAGGCACAGTAGCTGTAAATAGGTAGTATTCCAGTACCATTAGGGGGTAGGTGTGCTGCCCCTGAAGGATCTTCGTCTAGTTCCACCAGCTCCAGCTCGTCATCATCATTCAGAGAACTGTGGAGGCCCTCTCCAGAGGCTGGACCCCCCGTCACTCCACTCAGCTCTGTGGAGAATGTCACCTCTGATCCCCACACACCAAGAGCAATGCTCACTACTGCAATCATCAGACAAGAAGGCAACAATGTTAGAAACAAGCAGGAGACAAGGGTCAAATCCATTTAGAGTTTCACTTCTAAGTCAGTTCAACTGTTTCAGCTGCTGTTGTATTGTCAGTTATTGAATACACATAATAATAATAATAATAATGTAGACTGACATATTAACTAACGCTTAGCATTATGGTAAACATATGGTAAACTTCTACCATTTAGCAAAATGGCTAACATAACAATGTTAAATATGCAACCATAAGTACCAACATTAAAACATATTGGCCTTTTCTGTGACTTTTTGGACCTTTTTTATAGCCAGAGGCCAAATTCTTGAGACAGAAATTCTTCCCCGAGAAATGTGAATGTGACAAGCCTTGTCTTGCACTATCTCCTGTTTCCCCTTTGCTGCAGTTCACTGATTCAGAAAGCTGTCCAAATACAGGTCTGTACTCACCATAGGACAGGAGGCAGGTTAGGACGAGAGTGTTCATATCCCAGTGCAGTGGAGTCGTATGTGTCCCTGTGTGTCTGTGCGTCTGTATGTGAGCCTCTGTGTGTGTCTATGTGTCTGTCTGCTCGGCTGGACTGGTCTGATTGTGCTTCACACCTTCCACTGGGAGCAGCTTTTATAGCCAGCGCCTGTGTCTGCTCAGTGAGGGTGTGTGTCTGCATGTTGGCACAGTATGCATGAGGGGGCTGTAAATGCGTGTGCGCATGTATGAGGAGCTTAATGTGTCGCTAAAAGTGTCCAAAAGTAAAGGTGAGTGTATGAACAGCCTCAGGCAATGCAGTTTATGTCCGGTGTTCTCTGACTCATGACTTCTGTCCAGGATTAATGGGTATGTTCACAGGTCATCGCAGTGACCACTGTCTAATATTCATGCCTCCTCATGCTTCCCTGTATGGTCCAGAAAAAGGCCACGATTACACAATTTACAGCTGCATGAGTAAACTTCACTGCTATTGTCAGAAAGATCCATTGTTTCAAAATGTATAAAACTTTAAAAACATAAATTTTGGATTAAAAAAAACCCACACACACGCATACACACACACTCACACACACTCACACACTCACACACACACTCACACACACACACACACACACACACAGAGTGATTTGGCATTTGGATTATGTAGCTATAACTAAAAACAGATTTGGAATGCATGCAACGCGCTAATCCCACTCTGGTTCAAACCATGTGCATTCACTACATCCATCCATCCATCCATGAAAATATAAGATTAGTTTACAGTTAAAATGACTGATTAATCAGTGAGTTGTTTGTAGGGATGGCTGCTGTTTCTATTTTTGTCCATATCAATTAGCAAAGACCTTGAGGCTTGGGTGTGGATGATACACGTTTGTTTTCATTCTGTAATTGTTGTGTCTGCAAGCGGAGGCTATTCCCTCCCCGTGGACCTGGTATGTACGGAACTCCAGACCTTGGCTGGAGGTTGTTTTTGTGAGACAACTACAGCCTAATAGGTTTGGAGCATGAACTTAAAACAATATGAAAAAGTGATAAATGTGCCAACCTAATGGAAATGACCTGGCAGCAGTTGTCCATTGTAAACATTCCCCCTTTAAAAACGTACTTGTGGCCTACAGGTTATGATACAGATATAACACGATTTATAATGATACTTTTGGTTATACTGTATGTTCTGTGTTTCCATATGAATATTGTACATAGTGGAAGTTTGTAGAAAACATTTGTCAGGCATTAAAATGATCCATGGCATGATTCATAAAACTTCACTATTGCATCCACCAGAATTACCCAAACTAACCAAGCTCATTTTCACCATAGCTTTAATATGTAAGTATTTGTATGCCTTCCTCGAAGAGTGGATTATGTAATTGTGCTTTCATTTCATGTTCAAGTTGTTTCTTATTAATTACTAGACTTCTTACTACACACACTCTAAAATAATACCCAGAGAGAAATTGGTCTGAATGTGTGCAACTATAAACTGCAGTGAAAAAGACAAATTGGTGCCTCTAGACTCATTAATGTCAAATTTCCAAGATTTGGTCTCGTTCAAGTTGCTGGTGCCTGATAATGTCTGCTGAAGTGTGCTTAAAACAGGATTTGGGTTAATATTTAAGTCTGGCAGGGCATTATTAGCATACAGAACACATCAAGAGACTTTAATGGGATGATAAAAAAAACTCATTGAATCTAACTAGAAGCTTTTAGAAATGCACAGGCAAGATAGCACTGCCCATTAGTTTGATATTTACTAAATCTATTTATGGAAACTGTCAGTTCATCAACTAACTAATAGCATATTTTATTTGTTCATAAATAAAAAGGTTTAAGAATCATATTTATTACATGTGGCATGATTTAACTCACCGATTATTACATTTCACATAATTGATAAATATGTTTCATTCATTAAGTTATTTATTCACATTCTGTAACATTCTTATATTTTTGTTGTACAAAATCAAAAACATAAACTGTATGAGAAGTATTTCAAGCAGCTAAAGCTGTGACCTTGGGAAGGATCAAGAACATTAAAACAAAAATGAATCCAAAAATAAATGCTTTGACACTTTGCACATTTCTGTGAGTGTGGTAGATTAAAAATTAAATAAATTATCATACATTCCATTTTTGCAGCAAGTAATATTATACTAAGACTCAATAAATACAGTTTAGATAGGCACTAAAACATACTGCAATTGAATAAAGTCAAACTAATTGAAATAGTGGTGGGTTTAAGGCTGAAATGGTCTCCCATAGTTTTAAGCAATCTGCACTGCACTCAGTTGCTTCTGCTGCTGAGGAAGGTGCTTTCTTCGGTACCTGCACCAGAAGACAACATGTTATAGGACAAGCTGTGAAATAAATGTGATGTTTACTTCAAAATAACCCCACATCTATCCTGAGTCTGACTTGAGATACACAGGTCTTGATGTATCACAAACCTCTCAGATTTGAAGCCTTTGGAGAGTCTCTAGCACAGTGAATAATGCTCATTAATGCAAATTAATGTGCAACTCCCACGAAATAATCATATAACCCTGTAGGTTGCATTAGTCAAATGTAGAGACAAGATAATCTATTTTCCTCATCATGAAAATACACATTAATCCTAGTTTTCTTTTTCTGTGTGCGTTTTAGTGACATAAAATACCAGTGTGGTGATACTGTCTCACCTTTAGAGTTACGTTTTACCTTATCTCCTTTCTTATCATTTAAGTGAATTATAAAATACCTGGAACATTCATATTAAAGGTATTAATTCTAGTCCCATTTACCATTTGCAGAAGAAATAGAGGGCTCCAGCGAGGCCTAAAATCAGCAGAACAACACAGACGATGATGAGGGCCACCTCTTTCTGCTTCATGGGCTGCACCACCAGTTGCGTCTGCTCACACCGACTGCCCAGGTAACCCAGCTCACACCTGCAACAGCAACAAACCGTCTCATACAAATGACAATACGTCTGCTATGTAAATAAAACAATGCTTACTTGCAGTGATTCTCATTTAAGTCCGCTATAAAGAGGCACTCGCCATTGTTAAGACAGTAGTTAGCAAATGACGTGTCGCAGCTCAGTATGGACCTCTTCCCCACATGAGGGCGCTCTTCTCCTCGCTCTGGGTCAAAGGCATTACCTGGTGAGGGCACTGCAGTCAAACTTCCAAACTTACATTATTAAGTGTAACATTGACATTGATCTGTATTACTAGATCAAATTAAACACAATATTTAGATTTTTGCAAGTGTGTACCTGCAGAGGTGACGTTTCCTGTGGATACTGCGGCAGGGGCGCTTTTGGTCTGTGCAGGGGGCCATAGCAATACGACATCTGTTAAAAAGACATAACTGGACAAATAAGAATCCCATACATTTAAGAACATGGTTTTAGATGTCTAGACTACAGGATTAGCAAGTTTTCTTTTCAACAAATCTAAGGACGGGTGACACCACCTGCAGAGCATTTCTGCTTAATACACTTCTGCCAGTGCCAACTGGGCATCTGCCAAGTCATCAGCATATGACAAAATAAAAACAGATGCTACACAGTTAACGGAGCGAAACATCTGTTTTTATTTTGTTATATCAATAAAACACATTTAAGCCATTATTATCTAAATGCAGCTTTTGCATTGCATTTAAGACAATTTTGATTTCTTTTAGACTGTGCAGCCTTAAGTATTCTTCTTCTTCTTCATCTTCTTCTTCTTCTTCTTCATCTTCTTCTTCTTCTTCATCTTCTTCTTCTTCTTCTTCTTCTTCTTCTTCTTCTTGATTTCTTTTAGATTCTTCTTCTCTTCTTCTTCTTCTTCTTCTTCATCTTCTTCTTCTTCTTCTTATTATTATTATTAAGTAATGGTTCTACTACTTGAGTAAACTACTTGAGTAAATACCTTGGCTACCACCCCCTCTGTTGACTTCCTCCCCACCTTCTATAGAGGGTTTTAAGATACTGAATGGTGCCCTCTGGAATAAAACAAGCAGTGGAGCGGCTGAGTTAAAAAAGAAATTGTGCTTGTACCAGCCTGCAAAGTCTTTTAATGGCACGGTTTCTGCAGACGCCCACATTCCTGCAGCACAGGCAAATGAGAAGCTGGTCAGGACTGGTATAAATCGCGTTATAATCAGGATTATTAAGCAGAATCTGCCTTTAGTGTTTTGGTGGGAGCAGAGGAGCAGACGGGTTGTTGGGTGGGTCTCTTTATGGATGAATGAGAGTGCACCCTGAAACCTGAGTGATGACCAAGTGACTGTTATTCTGTTAATCACAGTGTTAATCATCTTCAGTATGTCATCAACATTACCCCACCATTACAACAGAATCCAAACGTATTACCAGGGAACTCGTGTCAGATATGACACAAAATATCAACTATGATAAAAAAAAGTGCATTTTGGTGTGTTTATGAATAAAGGAAGGTCCATAGCCTATTCTTAGTATTTTTGGAGATTGTCCCAGTGATGAAATTCAGACAATTTTATAGCAGTCTGTCAAAATTATGCTAAAATGTGCCAGTAAATATTTTGGTCGATGTTCAACTTTTGCACAAAATGTATAAAATCTACAACAAAAGTGCCGTAATATCAGTTTGTGCACTTGTTTGGAAGATTGCACTGCATGTTTTGTTGTTTAAATTCATAATCTGCATTTTTGCAATCTTTTAAATTGTTTTTTTTATTATATAGGGCTACTCCTTATTGTAATTTTGCATAGCACCCCCACCTCCATTATCAATAGTTTACACAAGACTGAAGAGTGTATTGTGAAACGTCAGGTCATAAACAGTGCAGTGCCTCCATATCAGATGTCAGTGCCAACATCCTGCAGCCCCTGAGGGTCTGGGATGAGCTCAGACGTCAACTCATTAATACAGGTATGTGGTCTTTATCGCCCACAAAACTTGCACTCAGATCAAATTAAACTACAGGTCTGTAAAAGAAATGTGTGCACTTGTATAAGACCATGGGGAAAAGACTTTTAAATGTTGACTATTCAGTAACTACATAGCGATTATAAACAACTCCTACACAACTTTAAAACTAAA
>KN471615.1:0-31833 GCA_000787095.1 Periophthalmodon schlosseri
ATATTTGGCCTGCTGCTGTGGCCGCTAACCGATATTTGCAGATATAGTAAGGCCCAAAAAATTGTCTCAAGTTGAAGTAAAGATCACAAATTAAGTTCTCCCTTTTGTAAAAATAATAGCGAAATTTATTTAACTGGGATATAAAATAACATGTTACATGTTTGTGAAACATGGAGCCAGGTAATGTTCTTCTAATTCCATTCTGACTCATGAGTCTGTTCAAAAAGGGCACACAGAGAATGGGGAAGCACAAAAAATATAAGTATCAAATATCGGCCGATACCAATGGATTTGTATTGATGTCAGCCGATACCAATACTGGAACCGATATATCGGTCATCCCTAACGGTTAGCATGGCGCAGAGCGGGTGGGAGGTGAGTGTCAGGCATATCCAAGGTCCCATAAGTTGTTCAAATGAGTTTTTCCCCATGTTTTTGAACAAAGTTTGTCATGCCCCAGTGCAGATGGACTGTATAAGCAGCTCTCAAGGGCAAAGTAAGTCCGCTTCATGCTGTCTGCATCCAATTATAAAGTGTTTTATTGTCTGATAATCAGGAAGTGTGTATTAGCATGCTAGCTGTTAAAAAAGGCAAAACTCTGCTCTGGCCTTTTAAAAGTAGTGAAAAGCGCTTATAAACTCAACACAGTGAAAAATGAGGACGTTAAGAATACATGAGGTCAGTGAGGAATAACCTTGGACCACTGCAAACTTTTTAAAGTGAACTCGTTCGGTCTTTCACATTTTTAAGACTGTAAAAATCCGGTATAGCGTCTTTAATTTAATTTTGTTTTTTTGAGACAATGGTGGAACAGGTTAAAACTTGCATAAAAATAGCTTTGTTCTTACTATTTTGAATTGGATTTGTATCAATATTGTTACTGCAACTTTTGGCTATGAACTAACTACTACTACTACTACTACTACTACTACTACTACTACTACTACTACTACTACTACTACTACTACTACTACTACTACACTACTACTACTACTACTACTACTACTACTACTACTACTACTACTACTAATACTACTACTAACTAAAATGTGTCTTTCCCCAGTACAGATACACTACCAGTGAAATCTTATTCAATGTTTTTTTTTTCTTCTTTATTTTTACTACTTTCTACATTTTATATACATAGTTAAACAACTCTGCTAAATATTTTTTCATATTTTATATTCAAATCTTCAAAAAAAGTAACCCCCCTTTGCTTTGTCAAGAAATATTTAGTTGCTATTTACCTTTTTCCTTGCTACATAATTTCATATATCTTACGTCATATATTTGAGGTGTTCTGTATGTATATAAAATGTAGAAAGTAGTAAAGATGAAGAAAAAAATAAACATTGAGATGAGATGGTGTGTCCAAACTTTTGACTGGTAGTGTTCATATTGTTTAAGCAGCTCTTACGGTGTGTACTGTCTGCAACTAATTACAAAGCGGTTAGCATGCTAGTTGTTGTTAGCAGTAGTGTAACTGAAAGTTGTTGTAAAAAAAAAAAAAAAAGTGCTTATAAGCTCATGGCGGTAAATAATTAGGATACTCGGAGTGCATAAGGTCAAAGGACAAACCGTTTAAAATGAACTAGTTCTGTTTTTCAGGTTTTTAAAGACAGTAAAAAAACAGGTACAACGCCTTTATTTCTGCTGCTACAGTAGAGATGCGGGACAGTGGGAGGGTTGCGGCACATGCCTGAAATGACAAACAAGGACCAGCATAGAGAGAGAAGAAAGAATGTCAGGTTGTGATTGGCTGATAGAGACAGACAGGAGGTAGAAACGGAGGAATTCCAGTCTTCGGGGTCGTCTTTGTACGTGAGCTTCATTAGCGGAGCCGTGGTCCGAGCTCGCGTGTTCACCGGGGGAGAGGAAATGGCGGGACAGGAGGGGCAGCCTTGACTCGTGCCCCCAGCGGGAGTGTTTTGTACCCCTGCCCCCCCGACACATGTCCGCTCCGGCTTCCTCCTCTCGGTCTGAGCTGTGCCAATTATGTGCTTTTGAAGTGACCCACTTACTCATTTTAACAGGGCTCAAATGAAGTCAGCGCCGCGTTTCGGTAATACACTGTCACTTGCTGGAACCGGAAGAAGCTATAAAATGTCCTTGATCACCTAGTCTATATTTAAATCCTGTCCAGGGACTGTAGGTGGAAACGAGTTTTGCTAAAACTCTATAACACTGTACGTGGCATAAAGGCTGAGCAATGTGAGGAAAAAAATGAATCGCAGTTTTAATATTGATCAATCCTGTATTTCTATTTTTATTTTGTCTTAAGGCCTCAGTACGTTACTTTGTGTGTTGCGCTGAAAAACAGGAGTCCATACTTCCACAAACCTGACTCCTCCTGCTTGACTCCATGGAAATGTTGTTCCTTTAACTAGAATATTCCATAGTATGGTATAAAACATATCTAACTTCATGAGGAATGTTCCAAAGTGTGGTTTTAACTAGAGATAGACCAATATATATCGGTTGGCTCACATATCGAGCTGATATTTGCCCTTTTTAATCAATCGGCTAACGAACATAAATCTCCAGCACAGGTCGATATTTAGTTTTGGTCGAACTGCTGCCTAAAGAACACGCCTAATGATTAATTTGAACACTTTAGTGCGACGAAATAAATGTACTAAACATGACTACACTGCTCTCTTATAAGTTTATGATTAAAAAGGGGCTTTGAGTGAGTTTTGGGGAAAATTATAATCGGCCCAACATATCAGCAGAACTTATCGACCATCGGTTTCTCTGGATTCTAAACAATCGGTATCGGCTTCGGCCATGAAAAACCCCATATCGATCTCTAGTTTTATCTTTTTGTTTCAATGGAATCATGCAGGAGAAAGTTTCATACCGAACCTTTTTAAAAACCAATACAAATGGCTTTCTGTAGCAATTCTTTAAACATAAACAACACACACATTCAGTCGTTGCCGTTTGAAACAAAAAAGTAAATTTTCTGTCTGAACTCTGCAAAAGTAAAAGCACGCGGTTTGGAGCAGAGGACTGGCTGCGGACCTCTCTATTGTAAAACCCGAGCTTATCGTTGACGACGCATCGCAATCAAACGGTGCAGTTTGAACGCTCAATCGTCGAGCACCGCAGTTTATATGAGCAACCGTCAACAACAGAGCGCTAATTAAATCCATGAAGTCTTCTTAAAATCTGCTAAATCTGCTTAATCTGCTACTGAAAATGCTCCAAAGTGCATGCGTGTCTTGCGTTAGTTCAGCCGTTTATTTTTGTGTCAACTGAAGCACATTGCAAAAAGTGATTATTTCTTCCCGAATAGTCCGTGTTTATCAGATGGGCGCGTTTCAGTTTTGAGAAGATGGTCTTAGAAAGAATAGTCGTACATGATTAACATTTAGATGATGTTTATGTCCGTAGTGTCTCTCCATTAGCAGTAGTAGTGTTCGTTCATGTTTCCCTTGAGTCATTCTGCTTTTTGAGAACGCAGTGGAGCAGTGTCTGTTGAAGCGATGCAGCGCGCCTGTTGGTGTATCAAAGCGGGGACGCGTGAACGGTGCGCTTTGATTGGCGACGACAGCTGCTCGAGCGCGCGGGCCGGCCTGTCTGTGTGTTAATGGTAATCCCGCAGATCCTCATGACTTACCCTTTATCCTTCATGACCATGTTTGTCAGGCCCCCAGTAACTTACGTAACCGTGCACACTCTGGCATAATCTGATTAAACAGTAATGTAATGTAATAGTCTGCTATGAGAGAATTTGTGTCTATTGCCGACACCCGTACCGGTATCGAATATCAGCACCGATACTGAAAAATTAGCTGGGTCAGGTATCGGTTCCAGGATATCGGTTAAGGCGATGGATGTAATAAGACTGTTTCCACGTTGATTTTGGCCTAGAAAGTGTCGTAATGTTTGAACTTTTATTCATACGACGCTGTTCAGTAGTGATTAGCAGGATAAATTAACAGTTGCATAACACAGTTGGAGCTCTTGTGTAATAAGTTTACTGTGTTTTAAGGAAATAAGTGTAATTTTCCGTCCATACGCTGATATTGGTTACAAAACGTCAAAGTTTTGGTATCGGAACTGAAACAGCTGGATCGATGCATCACTATCGCTGTTGTATTTTTATTGGTCAAAATTGGTCAAATTCCTTAAACATGACCTAACTCTGTCCCCAGATAAAAGCTAGGCCTGTTCAAATCAAATATAGCTTTTACTGATAACGACTGTAATGTTGATTTATTCTTAATTACAAAAACATTGGACGTGATGGTTAGGCTGTTTATGTTATAATTTGGTGTTCTGGTTCTCAAGACGATTATCCAATCAGAAAGCAGAATGAGTGACATGTGTCTCTCGTTTATGTTTCCAGTTTCAATGCTGAAATTCGGTTGCTTTAAATCTCCCTCTGATCTGAGTCGTCGCTACCTAAACCCCAACGCCTGTAGCTAATCATGACTCAGAGCTAGTCCAGCCTCTGTAGCTCAGTGAGTGAATTCTGGAGGTACTTTCACATGAGGCATGGTCTGTCCATATACTGAGAATGAGAAACACTTGTGTGTGTCTCTATCTGCAGGTTAAGGTACTGGCGGCCCCGGGTCAGTTGTGATTGTAATACCCTAATGTTGTACCATAAGGTTAATACAGTGAGCTTTTCATGTTACAGAGAGAGGAGTATTGACAGTTGTCTTGTGCCTGTCTTTACAGTGGTGATGTCCTGAAGAGGAGCCCCCAGCCCTGTGAAGGACGTGCCAGTGTGGCGTGCTGCTGATGGGAGCCGGAGAGCCATGAGTGCTCGTGATGGCGTGGGCGGAGGCGTGGGGGGCATGGGCACCCTGGGGCGACGGCAGCGCTTCGAGAACTCTGAGTTCACCGTGCGCATCTACCCGGGCGCCCTGGCCGAGGGAACCATCTACTGCCCCATCAGTGCCCGTAAGACCACCACCGCCGCGGAGGCCATCGAGAGGGTCATTGACAGGCTGCAGCTGGACCGCACCAAGTGTTATGTCCTGGCCGAGGTGAAGGAGTTTGGAGGGGAGGAGTGGATCCTTAATCCCTGCGACTGTCCCGTGCAGAGGATGATGCTGTGGCCTCGTGTGGCTCTGGAGCACCGGCCCCTGTCTGGAGGAGAGGACTACCGCTTCCTCCTGCGACTGAAGAACCTGGACGGGTCGATCCACTACGGAGGCAGCCTGCAGATGTGGCTACAGGTGACTGAAGAGCGCCGGAGAATGGTGGAGCGAGGCCTCCTGCCTCAGCCCGACTCTCAGGGCGACTACGCGGACCTGTGCTGCCTCCCGGAGCTGAACGAGCGCTCGCTGCTGGACAACCTGCGCTCCCGCTTCAGACAGGAGAAGATATACACCTACGTAGGCAGCATACTCATCGTCATTAACCCTTTCAAATTCCTGCCCATCTACAACCCCAAGTATGTGAAGATGTACGACAACCACACGCTGGGCGAGCTGGAGCCGCACATCTACGCCGTGGCAGACGTGGCCTATCACGCCATGCTGCAGCGCCAGAGAAACCAGTGCATCGTTATCTCCGGAGAGAGCGGCTCCGGAAAGACCCAAAGCACCAACTTCCTGATCCACCACCTGACTGCGCTCAGTCAGAAGGGCTATGCCAGCGGAGTGGAGCAGATCATCCTGGGGGCAGGACCGGTGCTGGAGGTAAGACTCACATCGCTCAGTCTAGAGTCAGTCTGATGGAATAAGTTGTGTGGAGAAGTGAGTAAATTAAACCTATGCAGCCATAAAATAGTGCTGATCGGGCTTCTAAAGTCTCTCTGAGGTTTCTTTTGCGATTGCAGTAACCCCAACCCTACCTGCTAGCTTAGTTTTTTTTAGATGAATCACCAGTGAGTGATCAGCTTTCCCGAGATATTGGTATCGGTCCGATATTGAATATTAAGCGATATTTGGCACCAATGCATTTCCTGTACTCCTCCAGCCTGTGTCCATGTGTCTTTCCCAGTTTGTCATCAGATTTGTCTTTTGAACAGAATGAGTAAAAATATGGCTGCTTGTCTAAATCTGGAGATTTCCCTTCAAACCGTGCCCTGTCTTGCTGTCTTGCTTGCTGTATAGATACAGTGTACAGTTATATAAATATCTATTTTTCTTTTATAAAGAAGCATTTTATGGAGCTAAATTACTCCCTGATTGTGGGAAAGATGGACTGGTGTGGGCAGAGTTGTGTTTTAGTTTTTGTTTTTCCTCGAGTGATGCAGAAAAGAGGGAGCCACTGTCTGTGTGAATGGTCATGTGAATCATACAAAACCGAAAAGTGTTTTTTTTTTTTTTTAACTTTATTATGAGTTAACTTAAATTTGTGGTTCTTGCGATGGATTTAAAAAGCTTAATATTGATATCGTCAAATATTGGTTATCGATTCTAGTTTAGACGTGATTTTGGTCCTGGTCCAGCCATGGTTTACCCAATTTTGTTTAAGGTTGTCCTGCTTCAGTCTCGTGAGTCCATTACGACGTAGTGTTTTGATAATGTTGACTTGGTTTAGTCCAGCTTTAGGCTCGTGATAGTCTTTGTTCAGTCAGCATTTTTAAATTAACTTTTTGAACGGCATACCCCAGTATTGTTCCCAGTTGCTACTTGCTTTCAGCTACCCAGGCCTCTTTTGTCACTTTGAATCCACCGTGCCAACAGACAAGGCCAGGACGGTGAAGTAACTCCGAACAGGGTCACAGCCTCA
Source organism: Periophthalmodon schlosseri (assembly GCA_000787095.1). Classification (NCBI taxonomy): domain Eukaryota; kingdom Metazoa; phylum Chordata; class Actinopteri; order Gobiiformes; family Gobiidae; genus Periophthalmodon; species Periophthalmodon schlosseri. Next base: position 6,697 of record KN471615.1, read on the forward strand.
TGATATTTCCACACTTGTTGAACCTACACCGCATCTGTGAGTTATAATGCAAATTGTGATTTTCTGCGCAAACGGATTCCTTCCAGCTGCAATATTCATCATGTCCTGTGAATGCGTTGCGTTGTCGGTCACATTAGTTACACAAGCCTGCTTAGCCACAGCTGCCTCTCTGGCTTTAGCCGCGTCTCTGCTTCATGTTTTTGTGATTACAGCTATTCCCGAGCAGAGTGGAAAACCTGTTTCAAGGCAGACAACCCAGGAAGCGGACTGTTTTTCTATCTTTTCCACATTCCTCCCATACTGGCTTTCTTGTGCTTCACGAGGGAGCTGTCACTTTAAAACCCGGAGCAGCTAGGAGCCTCTGACATGTACACAGACACACATTGTTTTCTCGTTTGTCCCCAGCATCAGCGAAATTCCTCTCAACTTATGTAACGGCCTCCGACTGTAGCACAATGCGGCCGGGCAGGAAGGCCGAGCGGAGCTGTGGAGAGGCCAGTGTCACGGCTGTCGCGTCACATGAGCTGCGCTGTTACCACTCGGGCCTAAAGAACAGTGCGGGCTGCACCAATCAGAACCAAAGAGCCGACAAGTGACGTATTGTGCAAAATCGACTTTTTGAGCGTTTAACCGTGTTAGAATTGTTTACCCTCTCAAAGTTGTGTTTAGAGTGATTCATGCATGTTTGAGTAATCTTTATACGCTTCATACTGCATTCAAGATGTCATTGCTCTGATTTACCCCCGTTTTCACCGCCACTGGTACACGCCAACTGATCTGTACTTACTCCGTTCTCCAATTTTATTTTCTTAATCGGCGATACATGTAGGATTTGGCAGGATTTCGTGCATGATCTGCCTTTGTTGTGATGACGTTTATAGCAATGTACCAAAGGGGCACGTTTTACAGGGCAGGCGAGAATCCTAACTGCTCCTAACACCTCACTGGGCTGCGCAATTTTACAACCTGGAAGTCCATGGACCTGTTTCTTTTATGACGTTGTTTTATATCAGTATTGTGATTTAAAATGTCTAAATTATAACATGATGATCCATGTTTGTCATAGATTATAACTATTTAGCAGACAAAAGCACAATATGTCTTCTTGGACTGTGGATATTGTTTGTAGATTTATATATTTTTACTCGGTTATTGTAGCATCAAAGTTTCCTTGGGGCTATCGTTGCTCAGAGTTGGGAGAGACGTTTGCGCACTAGCCCTTACTATAAGATTGGCAGATTCATCCCCTATATTAGCAATGCAAAGTGCCGTTGTATCCCTGGGCAACACCCTACACCTGCAATGCCTCAAGTGGTTTCATGCATTGGCGTTATGAATTTATGAGTGTGATGAATAGCTCCATGTAAAGTACGTGGTCTACCGTAAAGAGGTACAACCAAATGTAGTGTTTACCCTTTTACACGTGGTTTAATTTAACTGCCTAGTGACCACAAAGTTAACCTGGCGATCACAAAGTTAACTTAGCGACCGCAAAGTTAACCTAGCGACCGCAAAGTTAACCTAGCGACCGCAAAGTTAACCTAGCGACCGCAAAGTTAACCTAGCGACCGCAAAGTTAACCTAGCGACCGCAAATTTAACTTGACGACCGCAAAGTTACTCTACTGACCGCAAAGTTAACCTGACGACCACAAAGTTAACCTGACGACCACAAAGTTAACTTGGCGACCGCAAGTTAACCTAGCGACCGCAAAGTTAACTTAACGATCGCATAGTTACTCTAGTGACCGCAAAGTTAACCTAGCGACCGCAAAGTTAACCTAGCGACCGCAAAGTTAACCTGGCGACCGCAAAGTTAACCTGGCGACCGCAAAGTTAACCTAGCGACTGCAAAGTTAACCTAGCGACTGCAAAGTTAACCTAGCGACTGCAAAGTTAACCTAGCGACTGCAAAGTTAACCTAGCGACTGCAAAGTTAACCTAGCGACTGCAAAGTTAACCTAGCGACTGCAAAGTTAACCTGACGACCACAAAGTTAACTTAGCGACCACAAAGTTAACTTATCGACCGCAAAGTTAACCTAGCGACCACAAACACAAAGTTAACTTAGCAACTGCAAAGTTAACCTGGTGACCACAAAGTTAACCTAGCGACTGCAAAGTTAACCTGACGACCACAAAGTTAACTTAGCGACCACAAAGTTAACTTATCGACCGCAAAGTTAACCTAGCGACCACAAACACAAAGTTAACTTAGCAACTGCAAAGTTAACCTGGTGACCACAAAGTTAACCTTTTTATTTTTCTACATTTCACCGCAATGAGTTTATAAGCATGCTTAGCAGCTTCGAGATGCCAGATCAGAGTTTTGCCGTCATGATAATGCTAACAACAACAGCATGCTAACAGCGTACTTCCTGATTCTCAAACAAGAAAACGCTTTATAAATATACCAAAAGAGCTGCTTATATAATATATCTCAACTACACAGAAGTTATTCGGGTACAGTCACTTTAAAATGCAGCAAGTTATGGAGTTGTTCTTTTTTTGTTTTTTTTGTTTTGAGAAGTTTATCCTTTGATTCATTGTTATGCTGATTTCACAAAAAGAAATTCCAAAACAATATCCACGAATTTGACATTTCGTAAACCAGTTTCAGATGCTCCAACTTCGGAGTCGCCTGGCTGTTGTGCGCGCTTCACAGAGTGTTCCACTGAAGCGGTTTTACCCATTTCGGTTTTCCAATGCCAAGTGACAGGGAAGTCAAGTTCAAAGGGAAGTGTCCTGACAGTGCCGTGCGCTCCAGACCTCGGCAAACACGCGGCTGAGGAATGCCATTCACCGGAGCGCCCTGGTTAATGTGTAATCCCCGGAGAGGAGGAGGCCTGGGAGCGAGCAGGGGAGCACTCTTTAATTGTTTGCTCAGGGAGATTGCGTATCGGCCCGATGGTGATTGATGCCAAGAGTGGAACGCTGCTGCCGCTACTGCACGGAGAGCAGCTAGCATGACCTCATCCAGGAGCCAGTGCACTGCGCACCAGAGGCTAATGGGGCGGAACCATTGGGGAAAAAAATCAAACTGCTTCTTTCTTAAAATGTTGAGATTAGGAGTATTTTAGATGAAATTTCAGTCATATCTTGAACACATTTGTGATTTGATTATTGCAACCACTCTATTTTAATTTACTCTTGCTTTTTTAGATGACTCTTTGAGTGTTACTCAGCAGTCGGAGGGGCAGGAGCAGAGCCACTTTCTTTTTCACTTTCTTTTTAACTGTTGTTTAAAGCTGGGGTACCTGATTTTCAAACTGTGAAAAATTATGTATAATCTCTAACTAATCCCTCACTCTCAAAAACGTCTCGGCACCTCACTAGTTTTCATATGCAAGAATTATTTGTCCATTAGCACAGCTTTAGAACAGCTTTTTCCAGACAAGGAAGTGAAGCAGGGCTGACCACCCCAGGACAGCCAATCAGCTCTCATCCCAAAGAGTCATATAGTGACTCATATGGCTCACGGCTCAAGTTTACAATGAATAAACTGGACACAGTGTTGTAAATGGCCCTATTTCTTTGCACAGTTTTTTTTACAGAAACACTGACTTGCTCCTCCCATCGACTTTTGATCAGTAACAGTCCCCTAGGATGATAAATGCACTTTAGTCAATAAGGGCTCATCTGGCATTATTTGATAGAGTCTGCTAATGGCACTTTTTGTTCCAGCTGTTTGAGATATTCCGTATGTCTGTTTCTTTCTACTGACTTGGAAAACATCGAACACAAAAATCATATCGAAAAGTGATGAGTCTGTACAAAAATGGTTTTATATCTTCCAGTGACAGATCAGAACAGTATATATAAGCACTCTGGTTCCTATGAATGCCTATTGGTTAACTTCTAAAACTTCGAGATTGCAGCAAAGCCAAACGGTTGCTCTGAAGAACTGTGTCAGTACGGCCTCACACACAAATGTATCAGATGTACAACCCTGCATGACGATATCTTAATCTTTTGGAGACCAGCCAAATGCCCCGGTTTTGTGTTTGAGTCCTGACAAGGGCTGTCATCCAACTGCTTCTATAATGAAACTCGGATGAAAACATGCGGCATGTTGCACGGGTTAAACAAACACGGCACATTCTTTATCTGTATCTGACATATCTAATGGAGGATCCAGCTGACTGCTCGAACGTGATCGTGACTCTGACATGGTTGGACTTTAGTTGACCCCATGTAAGGCAAGTGCATACAGGCCGACGTGAAATCTCCCAGATAGCTTGTGTTAGCTTAGCACTTATCTGCTGCCTGTCATTCCTGGTACTTGGGCCTGGCACGACTCACGTTGACATTAAGCCCTGAATACTTCCAACCACAAACCGTATACCTTCAGCCTCTGCTTCCCTGACCTTGTTTCCATACTGTCACTGCACAAAATATGCTTTTGTACTATAGGTGGTGTTGACATTTTGGAAGGGTTGATGTCGTAATTTCAGATGGAGGGCAGGTGGACTAGAGTTGTGATATGGTTATAACTGCGACAGAACAAGGTGGAGGTAAGAAGCTAGGCTAGGCTAAGCTAGCGTTAGCAGTGACCGGCAGTTAGTGAGATGCACACACTGGTAATCCTATGCTCAAAACTATTACTACATTATTTACATATTTGATACAATTTGTGGTTAAACATATATTTTTGAAAGGTAACTGTCTCGTGTTTGATGAATAAGGAACAAAAACAAAGCTAGAAATCAGCTGTGAAGTTGCTAGTCGGACACTCTTAACAACTCTGTAGGTTGCGTTGATGTTCTGGAAGCGATGTTGTAATTTCAAATAGAAGCTGATATAACTGTTGGCCTCATTTGACTGGAGCTGAATGCTACGGGTGACGTCACACTGACTTAGTCCATTTCTTTATACAGTCTATGGTTTCAGACAAACAATTCCTTCCTGATTTGAAGGACTTTGAGGACCTTTTCCCATTCAAAAGATGTAATATTTGGATTTGAGTTGCTTAATTGCTATGACCACAGAGGATTCAGTGTTTTTGAAAGAAATATACACACTTACGATCCACTAATGTTGAACCTTTATCGTTATTTTTTTGGGATTGGCTCCACAAACTTGTTAATCTTACGGTTTGAAGTCCTTTGACAACTGACGACAATCACGTCTTTGGGGTTGAATAATTGCACCACTTTCTGAAGCTATCGGAAAAATTATTTCACTTTTGTTTATTTATACTGGCAGAGAAGATGTGAACTTTGTGCCAGGTTGCGTTTCATGTGGATAGACCCAGTAATGACAGAATTAACCATAAACCAGGTCAATAAATCTGCAGTCTGACAGTTAAACAACAAATTCCACCACAGTTTTCTAACCTGTTTTTATTTCGCTATTGTGTCCGTAAATCAATATATGAACATTAATAACAGACAAATCAGACGCCTTCTTTCCCCGAGGTCGCTCCCGCTAGCGTTTAGCGGCAGGTTTGATTGACAGCGTTGCTAAGCGCCCGCCCTCTGCCAAACCAGCGGAGCGGGCAGGAAGGGGCATTACCTCCCACTGCTTCGCTCTGGATTTGCTCTTTGGTTGCTATGATGCTCACGGTCGGAATTCCAAATATGGAACTCGGCGCCAAATTCGCCCCTGTTGGCCTCGATGAGCTTCTTCTGACTGGAGTCGAACGCTATGGGTGATGTCACACTCATTTAGTCCGCTTCTTTATACCGTCTATGCATGAACCCAACTTTTAATTTTTTTATATTTGAGGTTATTGAACACTTTTTAATACTGGACTTTTTCAATAAAACTTTGCCCATTTTCAAATCTTTTAGCCTTCACACTGTCTCTCTGGCCTCGGGCTTTTGTTTGTGGTGATGTATTCCTCAGTGAGTGTGATGCCTGTAGCTGCTCATCACGTTAAGTAGCAGTCAGGCTGTGTTCCAGATGTGTGCCTGTCAGTGAGTGCTGTTTCAGGTGGCTCCTCGCCGCTTAAGGATGATTGAAGACAAGCGCACTGCCATTTGCCCTACTGTTGAAAGTGGATGTTCTGCTCTCCTGTTGGTCAATATTGAAACCATGAAGAATAAGACAATATAGTTCTGTTGTGGCAAAATGAACCTTGTAATCATGGTTGTATCAGATCACCCAGTGTTCACCAGTTTTCTGCATAGATGGCGCTATAACATATGCCTCAGTAATACTAGTTTTCAGATTCTACTAGATGTGGTGATGTCATACTCAGATGGGGGCAATAGCCAGTTTGCGTATTGATTGCATTGTACTTTGCCATGAAATATTCAAAAGGTCAATTCATAAATGTTTAACCTTAACCATTTAATATTACTGGCCTATAGATGATGATGTCATCTGAAACGCACCAATTGCATCCATGTTAATTCTAGTGTCTGTATATTGGAAACACAACAGTGATACTGGCTGCGTACAGACACCAGGAAAGGACAGTAAGATTTTGAAGATGAACCACAGATGGTGTCGTACTGGTTTCAGTGGCCTGTGCTCATTGGCATAAGAGGCCAAAAATGGCATATGTGGCTCGAGCGGGGTTAGTGCAGGCACACATAATAATATTTGCAGGTTATCGTGGGTAGAATAAATTACTTCTATGACTAAGTATAGATGTAAACTACTATGGCAGCTCATGTTTTTTTTTTTTTTTAACAATATTGCACATTTAGAATAGTCTTTGTCTTTAGGGTTAATGTGTCAGTGGCGTAAATTAGTTTCAATATTGGCGTTTATCGTCTATATTTACTTTGAGAATTCTTTTTGTGCCCAGCTGCAGCACTTACGGAGCGGCCACTAATCAAACTCAGGACAGAGGAGGTGTACCTTCTCCAGTTCGTATTGTAGATCCATGACAGGAATCACACTGACTTTCCTTGACATGAGAATGGTGGAATGAGCTAATGGCAACCCCGCTGTGGCTCTGCAGCTGTGAGCAGAGACCGGCTCCTCAGACCCTCCCTCCCACACTGCAGCTTGGATATGTATAAACTGAGAGGTGTCACAGGGCATTAGAGCTACGATAATGCTACGTGTGTGTGTGTATGTGTGTGTATTTGTGTGTATGTGTATGTGTATGTGTATGTGTGTGTGTGCCAGCTGGACCGAGCATTTAAGGCACATGTACTGCTAACCGCTCCCATCTGTATGCACTCACTCATTGTGATGTGCTCATAGTGGACACAGTACAGCTGGGCAATCAGATTTATGCACTGAATCACTACTGGCTCTGCTCCACTCAGGCAATACAGAGGTCACTGTGCTGGCTGCTTTCTACTGTGAGAAGGACTAGATGGACCTTATTTGGCTGTTCATTTTCAAGAGTTTTTGGTAGAGATGCACGATAATATCGGTCACTGATAATTATCAGCCAGTAATGACAATTATGACGTCACATAGATAATTCTGATAATTACAGTTGTCATAGATAATTTGATCAGATAATTAGAAGCTCAAAATACACTGATTCAGCTGCTTTTCCTCAGAGTTTTCTCCCTCAGAGCGCTCACTCTGAGCACCATCTCCGCCTCCTGCTCCAACCGCACAGAACAGCCCCAGGTCAGAGGCAGAGGCCAGAGGACAAGTGTTTACAGATACAGGCTTCTTTCACGTTTGTATTTATTTCAGCCAAACCGCTTTGTACCAGCCCCACAACACAGGCTGCTCACATTGGATCTAACAAGTCATGTAAAAAATTTCAGCGTGACGACGAGTGAAAACACGAGGCAGCCCCCACGGGCAGCGGAGACTGTGACACGACATGGACGCTATCGGGCTCGGAGTATGGGAGGATCCTGTTGTATTTTAGGTCTTAATCAAACGAGAGGACAGGCGGTGCGGTGAGAGGAGTTTGCCTGTTTGAGCCACTGCTGTGACCATGTGACCGTGTGCTCCGTGTGCAGACAAGAAAACATGAGCGCAATAGGACTTTTACAGGACTGTCTGTGTCTGCCTCTCTGCTAACTTTTTATCCAGTCTGTATTCACAATACACAGTAGCTGCTTTAAGCTTGTGTCACTCAGAATCCAGCTCGTGTTAAAGGAGCAGCCACGGTGCTGCAGTCCCGCCCCTTTCCCACTGTGTTGCACAAAGCATGAAACCCACAGATGGCTTATCTGAAGCATATGGTTAATAAGAAGAAAAATAACTAAATAAAACAGCATTTACAAGTGGCAAGAAGTATTAATGAAGGCCTTTATGAAACATTATCAGAATATAGGAAGTCTATAATTTATATTTAGTAGGCTAGAACTCAATTAGGTTACGTGCTTATAAATGTCATTTTTAAAGCTCTTTGTGTGTTTTATGGTCTGCTCTAGTCACATTTAGGCCTATAAACTAAAACAAACAAATACAAAGTTGTTGTTTTTTTAAATCAGGTTTATTTAAAATGTATTGGTATTGGTTTTACTTTATCGGTTATCGATGACAAACATCTTCAAATTATTGGTTATCGTTATTGGTTGAAAATTCCATTATTGTGCATCACTATGTTTTGGTATTTTAGATCTTTTTAAGTTTCCATAATATTGCAGAAATGTATGATGAAAAAACTTGATTATGAAGCTATTTGGTGAGACAGTTTAACCAAAATAAGACTATTGTGTCCCATTCAGCTACAGGTGTAGATTAAGTATCACATTACAATGGGGGAAGCAGATTATTCATGTAATACGTAGGGCTGCATAATTCATCTTAATCAAATTCAAATCACAAATTGATGCAATTATTATTATGCAGCTACTATGATGCAATTATGAAGGCTGCAATTATGTTGATAATAGAATGTCCTCTGCAAAGAGAAAAATCCTGTTGTACCTGTAGTTCAGACCACGTGTTCTGAAGTACATGAGAGTTTTGTATTACTTTCAATTCAGATTTCAGTCACAAATGTTAAGTTGTTTACTATGTGCTCTATGAACGGTATCCTACTTTTTAAACTTGTATCATAAATCTAATCGCAATCGCAATTAGACTTTTTTCCACCTTTGTCCGGTTCTAGTAATATGTACCATGAGAATTGGATTGAGAGTTTTTCCAAAATTGGAGTTTTCCAAAATGGATACACCATTATTTGGAGTATCACACTGTATTCTGAACTCAAATGAACTGAGCTGGAGAGGATGCTGTTTTCTTTTTGTTACCTGCCATTTTGCTACATGCTAATGCTACGCTACGTTTGAGATGACTGATGTTTACAGAGACAGACTTTAAAAATAGTGCCTGTGTGATCTCCGGTGTGGCGCGAGGTGACAGCAGCTCTGTCAGACATGTAGCACGTATGTAATGTTCTGACAACACGGCTGCTCTAATCGCTCCGTAATCCTGTGTTATATTACTGCGGCGCTGTGGTGATGTTTTCCAACCTGATCCAACTTTTTCTAGGTTTCTAGGTCACACCAGCTCAGAGCAGAAGCCAACGGGCCTTTTCTGTGAAACATGTGATTTATGATTTTGCAATAAATTTTGACTTTTGAAATTTTGAGCCATAAATGCTTGGTTTCCGCTCTGTTATGTGAGCAATTGAAACCAGGAAGTGCCTCATGCCTATATAAAAACACACCATTTAAATAGTCTCTTTACTTTGAGGTCTCTATTTGTTAGCGACATGTTGAAAGTAGCCATTAGGTCTGAACAAGCATTGCGATTAGATTTGCAATGCATGTTTTAATTTTAATAATAGGATTCTGTTCAAATTTCACATTTTAAACACATCCTGAAGAATTGACAGAAAGACTGAAATATGAACTGACAAACTAATGCAAGAATCACATTTCAGAGGATGTTTGCATCGATCTAAACTACAAGGTTAGCAGTTTTTTTATGCAAAATGAGTCGGAAGATTTTGTTGTTTGTGGAGGAAATTATGCTGCTACAAAAACTGCAGCCTCTGCGATTTTTATCCACTCAAATCTTGCAGCCCTAGTAACCATGCTATTTTGCCTTTTCAAAACACATTACTACACATAGTCCAATGAGGTTCATCTGGTCTTCCCGTTAATTTACTTTAATAGATTCTTTTTCCAGACCAAAGCTTAGTTTGTTTTCATGCCTGACAGTTTTGACTGCTCACTAGCGCTCTTCTTCTTCAGAGTGGTCATGTGATGTTGCTGAGATGTCCGGTCAGCTGATTTTAAACAGGTTTTTGGCGCTGTCTTTCTACCGGTGGAGTCAGGACGACAGCGCCATCTGACTTCTTCAGGACAGTATCCCAGGTGTGTGAGAGTAAAAAGGCTCCCTCGTCCCGGTTTAAAGACCGGACACGTCACAGCAACATCACGTGATCGCTCTGAGGAAGAGCGCTAGTGAGCAGTCGAAACTGTCAGGTATGAAAACAACTAAACCTTGGTCTGGAAAAAGAAGAAAGTGCTTCACAACATACTTATTCTCTATATAACATTGTTTTAAGTTATACAACAAAATCAAAAGTGTTCAAAAGTCCATCCGGTCTATCCCTTTAATACCCGCTCCCAGTGAGTCAGTAATATACAGAGGGATTATACTGCATTATGGAATCCTGCCCAACTGGGTGAGCTCATAAGAGATTTAGAGAGTTGTCATTTTCCAGTTTTCAATTTCTGTATAAAAATGGAGGGCGGGGCGCAAGGGGCACGACCTCATCAATCTGAAAGTGCATTTGACCTAGATTCATACACGAACTTCTCCGCCCACAGCCTTAGCGTGATGTTGTAGAAAGAGTTATATTTGCAGCAGAAGTCGGTTGCAATCCTTATCGTCAATATGTTTTATGATTTTCTTTTGAATAAAACCTGTTGCTGGTTTACACTTGCCCGAGAGCATTCTGTAGTCGTGTCCTTAGGCAAGACGCTACCACTATCGCTCCCGTCACCCACTGTAGGAGCGGAACTGCGGCGCTACCATCCCCTCTTCGCAAAGATATAATTACATAAGCCGTGTACACTTTACACTTGGGCTGAGTGTCAGGGGGCACCTCAACATGTCAGAGCATAGCAGCAGTAATAATATGGAACAGCCAACAGCGCACACATGACCACACATTGTTAGCGTAGCGCGGTGAGGTTTGGGCCGCGGTCTAAGCTAATGTTTTCAAGCTGCTTCTCCTCTCCGCATTACATAAGACGTGGCCATATGTTCATAGTCATCCCAGTGCGGGAAGGGCATCCATGTAACTGACACTAGCGGCATTACCCAGTCTTTCCGAAGACACGAGGGTCCCCCGTTACGCAAAATTGATTCTTGTGAACTTTAAGCCACGTTATAGTGTTGTTACCTCATCAAATACGTACCTGGAGTTGTGTTTTGTTTCAATCGCACGTATTTGCGTAATCCTTTATTATTAGTCTGTCTACATCTCCAAAAGCTCGAAATGCTCTGTTCCACCTTGTGATGTCATGTGGTGATAGTTTTCAAGTTAACAGCTGCCTTCAGTGCTGTAGAGATTTGGATAATTTCGGCTCTGGAATTGCCAATGATTCTAGTGAAGGTGTGTGGAGTTTAAAAACACAGTGGAGCACTTCCTGTATTACCACATGACATCACAAGGTGGAACAGAGTGTTTTGAGTCACAGCCTAAATATGCAGGGTTTGTGTGTTAAACATGTGTGAATGAAACAAAACAAAACTACAGGTAGGTTTTTGATGAGGAAACGGCATTTTCATGTAGATCAGAAAATGGTGTAATATGAGCCCTTTAAACAAACATATGGACCCGTAGCGTACCAAAGTTCAAAAATAGTCCGCGGAATGCGATGTTATTTTAGCTTGTTGGAAAATGTTGGCTAACAGGTGACACTGAATCTTGTCAGTAGTTTCCGTTCACATGCTTTTGGGCTGAGATCACTGCGCTAGTGTTAGAATCATCAAATCATAAAACAATAACTTCTGATGCGGTATCTTAATGAGACGCTCGTATCTCCTCACACAGTTATTCATTACCAGAGATAACGGCTCATTTGGCTCACTGCATCTGAAGGGCTGAAGCTTCTGTACGGTGCGGCTACAATAGAAAAATCTCATCTTTTTTTCTCTTGTAACTGGAGCTGTACCTGATTTTTACCGTCTTAAAAACGTGGAAAACAGAACTAGTCCATTTTAAACGGTTTGCAGAGGTCCAAAGTTATTCCTCATTTACCTTATACGTACTGAACATCCTAATTATTCACCGCGATGAGTTTACAAGCCCTTTTCACAACTTTCATAGATCGGGGGGAGTTTTGCAGTGACTGTAACAAGCTAACTTCTAGCATGCTAACACGCACTTCCTGATTATTGGACAATAAAACGCTTTCTAATTTGAAGCAGACAGCACGTGGCGGACGTATTTTGACCTTAAGAGCTGCTTATACAATATATCTGTACTGGGGTGGGACAAATTTTGCTCAAACACATGGAGAAAAAACAGGTACAGACTCTTTAATGCAGTGAGAATTTAAGGTATTATTCAAAATACTTTTAACGCTGTTGTAATTGACGGATCATAATTTTACATTTTGTACACAATATTTATCTAATTCAATTCACTTTAGAAGGCAGTGGCTTTTTTTCTTTGTGGCAAAATGGCCATGCATCACAACTGAATCCTACATGTATCACTGTTTCAGAAAAAAGCGTATCAAAGTAAGTACAGAATAGTGGGCGTGTCTGGGGGTTAGGGGAAAACAAGATTTTTTTGGAGCAACGGCGTCTTGAATGCAGAATAAAGATTACTCACTTTAAATAGCTATGTTTGAGAGAAAGCAGTTACAGCATGATTAAAAGCTCTTAAAATTCAACTCTGTTGTTAGGGTGGACTTCACTGTGCCCATGGCAAATTGTTCTCTGCATTTGACCCATGCTTCAACTTGTGGGCCACCGTAGTGCAGCAGCCAGCGACCTTTCTTTCCTCTCTTAAGCCAGCATCTTAGTCAGGAGTAGCTGGAGGATTACATATTGTGTGTATGATATATAATCTTTTACTGTGTAGAGCTTTTAATAGTCCCCTATCCTCCTACTTGGCATCCACGTTTGTATTTATTCAACAACAACAAACCAATAACGTGTGTATAAAACCAACATTGCGTCCGTCTTTCCTCTATAAAGGTACTGAACATGGTTTTCTTTGGCAAATACCAGTTCAACACTAGTCAATTGTTCCAGCTAATTGCGTTTTGTGCAGCCAGGATAGACTGGACTGTGCCAGGCTCTCCAGCTGTTCCTGGTCACCAGTGTTTATGCGAGCGGCCCGGCGCCGAGCTCGTGAAGACTGGTACCACTGCCTGTGCCTGTAGACTGTGCCAGCGCCTCGACCATCTCATCACTGTCACACTAGTGCTGGGGTATTAATTCTTTCAATGATTATTATCAGACTGTAAACCAAACACTGTCCAGTTTGATCCCGAGCTGTTAAAGGCATTGTACCTGAACAATACTGTTTTAAAAATGTGAAAAACAGAACTAGCTAATTTCGCAGTGGTCCAAAGTTATTTATGCAAAGACTTATGCATTCTGAGCGCAGCGATGAGTTTATAAGTGCTTCAACTCTCAGAGGGGACAGGGCGCAGTTTCGCCATCGCAGTAATGCTTTTAGTTAGCATGGCAACAGCTAGCATGCCAACTGCTAGCATGCCAACTGCTAGCATGCCGACAGCTAGCATACCGACAGCTAGCATGCCAACAGTTAGCATGCCGACAGCTAGCATTCCAACAGCTAGCATTCCAACAGCTAGCATGCCAACAGCTAGCATGCCAGGAGTTAGCATGGCAACAGCTAGCATGGCAACAGGTAGCATACCAACAGCTAAGATGCTAATACACCCTTCCTGATTATAATAAGATGCTTTACAATTACATACAGACAACATGCAGTGGACATACTTTGACCTCAAGAGCTGCTTATACAATATATCTGTACTGGAGCAAGACACATTTTGCTCAAATACATTTTGAAGAAGCTACTTTTTTATTTTGAGATGAAAATTGCATTTCATTGTCTGATGAATATAATATAATAAAATATTAAAGCAGTTTATTATTTACCGTTGGGGAATCAAAATTGATATTGAGTATCTGGCAAATTTCTCCATATCGAAATGTAGTTTGAAATTTTAGTATTGTAACACACTAAGCAAATATTGATAAGTCCTTGAGTAGGAGAAACTTCACCCCCATTGCCCTCTCCAGTCACGGTAATGCTGGGCAGGGCATCTGGTGTAAAACCTGCCAAATCACCATGAAACCCGTCCACTGTGGGAACCCCTCGCAAAAAATGTACAATTTTGAGAAAAAAAGTGTAACTGGACATGTGGAGGTTTAGTTCATAAGTCGTCTTGTGTCAGAGCGAAGTCCAGATGAATGCAGCATAGTCCTTCCTCTCCCACAGCTGCCTGCCCCTGAGCCAGGCGTTAGCGGTGAGCAGCAGATGTTAGCGACGGCTAACACAGTGCTCGTCTGTGTCCTCCTCCGCCCCCGCGCCCCCTCCTGCGCTTGTGGGGGGCCGTGCCAAGGTCTGCAGGTGCCAACTCCGCAGCTGCCCCTCTGCCCCGCACACCTGCACTGAGAGGGGACGGGGAACGGGGGGGGGCTTTCAAAAGGACGCATTCTTTCCTACGCAAAAGTCCCAGTGTCCAGCAGCCCATCCTCGCTCTGTCACTCTCAGCTGCATGTGCGTCATCAGGCTTACATTTTTGTGGAGATTTAATGTGGAAAATCGCACGGGTTGCTCGCCTCGGCCACATGTCCAATTTCAGGAGCGAAATTCTAGGAAAAAACTAAATTTAAATTTGATTTGCTAAATTCCAACACCTAATACAGAACTATGCCCCTGTGAGTTTTGATTTGACCTAGTCTTTCCATAACGTGTGACCTTACATAACTTGGTGGTGATGTCACTGACAAAATAAAAACATTGCCTAGAACATTTTTTTTAAAGCAGACTTATGATGCAAAATCGACTTTTCAGAGCTTTTAACACTGTCATAGTTGTTTCCCCTTCTGGTTTACTCTCTGAAGTTGTGTTTTGGAGTGATTTGTGCACGTTTGAGCAATCTTTAAGATGCCATATTGGCGAAAAAACCCCATTTTGAATGCCACCGGTACATGACCATTGCTCTCTACTTACTTCATTCTCCAGTTTTATCTTCTTAATCAAAAAAAATCCGCTTCTCACTAGCTTGATCTGCAACTAACCATAGGAGGGGCCGACAGCTGCACGGCTCGTTGTGATGACGTTTACGCAGACGTCGGCTCCCACTGGGCACCGCAGTTTTCTAACGCGTAAATCAGCGGACTTGTTTCTTTTATTAAGTCATTTTAGATGAACGTTGCGATTTAAAATGTCCAAATTCTGACATAATGGTCCACGGGTGAAACAGATTATAACTATATAGCAGACACAAGCACAATACATCTTCTTTAAAGTTCCTATATTACGCAAAATTGACTCTCGTGAGGTTTAAGCCGTGTCAGAATGTTGTTAGCTCACCAAAAACTGGAGTTGTGTTTTGTTTGCTGGACGATTTAGCAATTTTTGCAAAGAATAAGACGGAACATTCAGTTGTTTGTGGAGGAAATTTTGGTACTTGCAGCCATTGCGATTAATCTCGCAGCCCTAACGTCTGTTTAATATTAAAAAAAGCATATGTCTTTAACAACTGTGTGAAATTTTGGTTGGCCGTGCAGTGTGTTATATCTGCCAAGCACAGAAACATGATGTGTATATTATGTAATTACGCCGTACGTTCCGAAGTTCTCCGCAAGGCTTTTACACATGAGCACGTGTGGAGTTTTAACCGAACGCCAAAGTCTCTTATACTGTAGAAAATGTTTACTGAGGCACCGTTATTTTGCGCGTTACATAAAATGACTTTCAGAGGCTTACGCGCACGGCTACATCGTTTTATCGCGGACAATTTGTAACTGTGTATAACTGTGTTTGTATGAAGCGTGGTGAGGAGACGGGGAGACTACCTCACCAATTCTGAGTACTAAAAGTGCGTATGACAGGCTAGACCGCTCATTACTTATTATTACTTACTTCCTGGTTGGACACGGACAGCGGACGTGGCACAGAGGTGATCCCCTAACTGTTACCTAGCGACGCTATTGCTAACAAGGGCCAAAACTTGCACAGTTGTTCTGATTACACTAATAACAATAAATTACTACAGCATTATTTTGTTAAAGGTTTAAGCTGCCAAAATGGCTTCCTCGCGCGTAAATCGTGTCTGCGTTTTGGATGGAATTTTCCGTGTTGATGGCACAGGTAGAGGGATTCTGTTTTACAACTCAGCGCTACTTCCTGTATTTTTGTACTTTTCTTCTCGACTTTTTTTCCACAAACCATCGCAGTTACAGTCACGGTAAAAAAATTTGGAATGCGTAAGGTAAGCGAGGAACAGCTTTGAACCACTGCAAAATGAACTAGCTGTGCGTTTCACATTTTAAAGAGGGTAAAAATCAGGTACAGCGCCTTTGACTGATGTAAAACTGTGATAAATATTTACCGCAGGTGCTAGCCGACCAAACCAAGTTATAATTAGAAACACGTGAGCATCTGTCATATGCACTTTAAGATCTGAATGAGGAAAAAGATATACAATATAATCTCCTTTCCTCCCCCGCGGCCTCCCTCCTCTGCAGTCTCGTCTTCCTGATTATAGGTACGACTGTAGGAGGCTGCAGCTCCGCAAATGGCGAAGGCGACTGGTGTGTGAGAGGTGACTGTGCGGTCTGCGGTCAGCCCCGTGCCCCGTGTGTCCAGATGTGCTGCAGTAAAAGCGGTGTGAAGGGACAGAGCACATCTGGAACAGAGCAGGGGACATGCTCTCTGGAAAACTACCGGCGAATGCTATGATGGTATTAGGGTTGTCAAAAGTATCGAAAAGCAGGTACTAATCGATACGAAAACTAGATGCTGATTTGAGCAGGTATGGATACTAAAAAGTTACATTCACAGGACAGAAATGAACCTTTCCTGAATAGGTTTGGAATGATCTTGAGCTGGATCAGAACAAGTATAAGACACACAGACTAGTAAACACCCATGGACCACTATGGAACCTATTGGACGACTCAGGGCCATGGTAATGCTAACAACAGCTAGGCGCTAACTGTGAATCAGCGATACTTCCCGCTTCGCAAATGATAAAAAAACACTTTCTAATTGGATACAAACGGCACACGACACGGGTACGGCCACGTTTTCATTTGCACGTCTGAAACCAGTTCACAGTGCATTTTCAGAGAACACTGGAATATGAACTTCTTGTATTGTTGTTGCATAACTTTTTACAAAATGCATGTTTAGTTGGCCATCCGTGTTGTTTTGGGAATTCGTGAGAGTGGAATAAGCAGATCTTTTGATGCATTGGTTCCTTTGGGGCGCATCGTAAAAATCCCAAACAATAGATGCAAAGATCCTGTGGTCTTATGTTCACTATAAAATCTTCCAGGACATTTTTACAAACTGTTTTTCTCACGTATTCTTTGGTTTAAACGGTTTTGTTGTGAGCTCTTTCCTCTCTTTACCCTGTCGTGGTGCAGCAGCGGCTCTGTAGATTTTGTGTCCTATGCCTCATTCTGTGGACTGGCCGAGACAGATTTTTATTCACCTCAGAATAGAGAAGCCAATACAGCCTAGATATCCTAAAGGGCCTGTACCTGACGCTTTAACTTTTAGCCCCGCCCACTTAGTCCTTTGTGCCGCTGTGATATTGCAACAGTTGTCAGGGATGGTGTCATGTGGTTGATTCCTGATATTTCTCCAATCTCCGCCTACTGTTTACTTTTTTGTGTCTCTTGAAAATGCACCATGACGGCATCAAGTGTCAGGTAGTTGGTTTCCCATGATTCTTAGCAACATTGTGCCTGATTGGGCTCTATTAGGCACAATTTCTTATTTAGCAGCTTTTACAAAACTATGCAGGATGTAAAGAACATTTATCTTGACGAGAATAAGTGTAAATCAGGTACAGACTCTTTACTACACAATGAAGTGCAGATGTTAGTGATATTACCAGTGCTGTATTTGAGTAAAAATAGCCTGCACACAGTGATGGTGGAGGGAGGTTAAAGTGGCACACTGCCGCAGTAAATAGACTGTAGACTGGCACGAGATTGGACAGTGTCCCATGTTTGTGTCTGATCAGACTAATTGGCTTGACCTCCTTTTGGTGCGCACCACACGGCTTTAGCTTTAGCGAGCGCTCATTGTCCTAAGTCACTCCATCACCTGCACTATGCTAACTGTTAGCCTAGCACTGGGCTAACTCCTGACATGTGGCCTGCTACACACATGGATGTGCAGCAGATAAGACCACCTGTTAGGAGCTTTGCTAACGTGACCTGGGCGGGGGCTAATGGCTGCTGGGTCAATGTGCAGATGTCAGAGTGCAGTGGAACATACTCGCTCACTGTGAGGGAGAGTAGGCAGAGTTAGCACGTAGCTTGCACATAAAGCTGGAGAACTACATGTTGTTCGGCTTTGCTTTCAAAGCAGAATAATGAATATTGTATACCAATAAATCAGAACGTTTTTGTCCTTGCGCATATGCTCTTGGCACATGAACACTGCCTGGAACACATTGTTTGCATAATTTAAAGTTGTACCAAATGTAACGGTGAAACGTAATTCAGCTAAGTAATTAAACCACAGATGGATGCTATTATATTTTGATCAGATAGATTGATTAATCGATTAGTCCACTAAAAAAGGGGGTGTGGCAAAAGCTCTCAAAACTATCTCATATCTCTCTGTATCTGACCTAAACTGCACTCACAAGACAAAAGTACTAGGAAACAATGTATTTATATAAAAACAGACTAAACTTGTGAATCATGAGTTTAATCTGCCTTTTAAATATTAATACCAAAATATACCAAATCTTCAGCCAACTCACTCACTCAAATCCTTATAGTCTAATTAATACACATTTTTTGTGGACCAGGACTTAATCGACCGATTACTCAACTAAACTGAAGGACTACAGCTGCACTTTTTCTACTTTTTGAGGCGTTGCTATTAAGGCCTAGTCAGCGAACTATTGATGTCATAATGGGTAATTACAAGTGACTTATCTTAACTTGTGTAACTTTAACCTGAAGTTGAACCATCCCAAATGTTGTGAGCAGAGTGACTGTGACTTTAATCTGAACTCTGCTGTGATTGTTTGAGGCATTTTCAATGAAACGTAACCCAGGTCTTAGAGCCAGTGCCGACAGGATCAGCTGGTATTTATTTATAGAACATTTGAGTCTGGCTTTGTCTTTTTATGCCCGGGTTAGATTCTGTAAGCTTAAATACCAGGGCAGTATAGAGCTTGTTAGCTGTCGATGCTGTTTGCTAGTAGCTGAGGAATGCCACTAGACCTGATTGGTTTGTGTCTTTCCTCTTGCTTCAGGCCTCTCTGCTAGCGCACTGGAGCCAAGGGTGGATTAAAAAATCAGACACTAATTGGTATTACAACTAGTATCGAAACTAGATATTCATTTGAGCAAGTATCGATATTAAAAAAGCCACATTCACAGCACAGAAATGAACCTTTCCTGAATAGCTTTAGAATCTAGTACACGCCCATGGACCACTACGGAACCTACCTGGACGACTGAAGGATTACACAGATATAAGGCCACATGGGAATATAAAAGAAAATACTACCATTTAATGTTGGAAATCACATTCTATTGCCTAAAGAAAAAGTGTATTTTTATTATCACTGTGGTTTGTATCGGTCAAGTCTAATTGAGTTTGTAATTTTTAGCTTTGGGCAACAGTTGCTCAATTGGTCGGGCGCTCGTTCACTGACCCACAGGTTAGCGGCACGGTCCCAACTCCCACAGATGAATGCTGCTGTTGTGTCCTTGGGCGAGACACTTAACCCCCTGTCGCCCCTAGTGTCTGCATCCTCTTTAACAGTTCAGACTCCTTAGCGACGACATAGACCAGAGCTAGACATATGTAACCATTTAGCATATGAAGCCTTTGATTTAAACTAGCACTAGCTTATCTCTACGGATGTTACTGCATTGCCAGAAATGTTTCACAGAATAGCATTAAACATATCTATCTCTATGGCGACAACCAGGCCAAGTTGCGTTGCGTATCTGTGGTGAGGTGACCCTGCTCATATTAAGGTGTTTTTAATGTATTTTTAAGCCATAAAAACACCCATAATGAAATAAATGCAAGACAAATAAGTTTAATGTCATACTGTGGAACATTCCAAGCAAAGTAACAACATACTATTGAAGACAAGCAGGAGACTAACCCTCCACCAGAAAAGTTATGCAGTACATATTTACTGAATATAACCTGTAGTTTTTTTCTTTTTAATTTTATACATGTTCACATTAAAGCTGCAACATTAATCGTGATCAAATCAAAATCGTAATTTGAATGGATGTAATTAGCAAATCCCAAAGGCTGCAGTTTTTTAAGTATCATAATTTCCTCCACAAACAACACAATATCCTGTCTTATTCTGCATAAAAAACTGCTTATCCTGTTTAGATCTGTACAAACATGTCTTTAAAATGTGAACTTTGAACAGAATCCTATTATTTAAATTTAAATCACAGATCTCATCTGAATTGCAATTTGATATTAACGGCTAACGCATAACATATTTAGATCAGTATATTGCCTTTTGTTGTTTTGAAAATGATAAATTTGCCGAAAACAATGTACTAACCTGTTTTATAAGTTTCACTTTCGGTTTTGACACTCAAAAAAGTCAAAAGTCACTTCCCCTTCTCAGTGTTATCACCTTATAATGGGTGTGCGTTCTGTTAATGAAACTACTGCACATCGCATCAGGTTTGTAAAGCTGTTTTGCATCATGTTTTTGTATATTTATGGAGAATTGTCGTGTGGGAACATGGGTGACGTAGGCTTGTGGGCGGAGCATTGGACAAATGCATATCAAACCTCTTCAGGCGTGTTTTTGATGAGGGAGCAACGTTCTAACATGGTAAAAAGCTCCATAAAGTCGATTGTGCATAATACCCCCTCTTTAAGTTCTCAGTGCCCTCTGTAGGCGCTGTAGGCAGAAATCCTGGACGCCCCGGGCATAGAAGCGATCCGTATCGGGTTCCTCGTGTGCCTGTCCCGCTGCGCGCTCTGGTCCGCCGTGGTCATGGGAGAAAGTGAGAAGGCCGCTCTGACTGATCCGAAATAACAATTAGAGAGAAGCCTGCTCCAAGAGGGCTGAGGAACTTATAAATAATTGGACAGAGACAAGTATATATTTCTGCCACTCACTGAGACGCATGGTTTTCTCTACACGGTAATGAATACTATTAATATGATTCTATAAGGATTGACATTTTAGTATCGTGAGAACTTTTATATTCCCATGTGGCCTTATATCTGTGTAATCCCTCAGTCGTCCAGGTAGTTTCCATAGTGGTCTTTTTTAGTATTGATACTTGCAAATGAGTTTCTAGTTTCGATACTAGTTTTAGTATCAGTAGGTATCTAATTTTCGATACTTTTGACAACCATAATCGTAATATCAGCGAGTTCAGTAATTGTAAGAATAAAATTGACAATACAGATTAGTTAAAGGCGCTGTACCAGATACGTACTGACTTAAAAACGTGAAAACCGGAACTAGCAAACTTTAAACAGTTTGCAGCGGTCCAAACTTCTCCTCACTTTCCTAACGCATTCCGAGTATCCTAATGATTCACCGCGATGAGTTTATAAGCGCATTTCGCAACTTTCAGACCATTTTTGCCATCTGGGTGACGTTAACAGCAACTAGCACGCAAACAGCGCACTATCCTCCTTTCGTCGCGGATGATAATTTATTTATAATTAGACGCAGACAGCGCACAGAACAGCATTTAGATCCTAAAAACTGTTTTTATCTGTACCAGTTTTAAAAAATAACGCGTATAGCCTTTTTAAATCATAACGTGGGTTGCTGCCGTTTTGTACATCTTCAGTGCATTTTGAAAGATTTTTGGCATGTCTCGGTGAGAAGTTGTTAACGTTATGGTTGCTAGGTAACAGTTATGGATTTGCTTTTACGTATGTCACATCTGCTGCCCGTGTCCAACTAGAGAATGTTTGTAGGGATCATAGACTGTATATGTAAATGGACAAAGCTAACCTGCTAGCCGCCACGCTCCAAATAGGAAGTGAGCACAGCGGCCATATTTGGAAAGCCTTTATTTACAACATATCCTTTTTAAAAATGCTGACGCTCTGACAAAATCCCACTTTTTTTCCCATCCGTGTTTTCAGACTCGGTATACAGTAGGAATGCTCCAACCTTCCCCGGAAACTATCCCTCAGATAACAACATAGCATTCGAGTTTTCACTTCCCAATCGTCAGCTCGCGCAGACGGCTAATGCTTTTCAATTACGCAGACACAGTAAATGCTAGCTTGGTTCGCATCGGGGCTTGTGTTTCAGTCGGGACGTAAAGACGCGGATTAAGGCTTTCTCCGGCAGCCTCCAAATCTGTCACCAGTCCATAAATCAGAAGCCGGCACACACCTCCGCATTCAACTGCACACAAAGAGAGACAAAACCGACAGCTGTGCGCCCCAAAGACCTGCACTTTTATAGACTTTATAAGCTACTATTGTCCCATCCAAGCCCTTTGTGCAAATACTTAAAACGCTGTGCTAAATTAGCTTTGACTTTCATTGAGAACTCGGCTTAACTTTACTCCGAGTGCACAAAAAGAGTACAAAGATTCACCTTACCGCTCTGAAAGCACTTGGTTTTTCTTCCCACAGTTCATAGCATTACTTGTGTTATGAATCAGCCTGGGAAAGACATGCGTGGTGGGCGATAAAATAATACGAGTCCTGATATGACCCGGTGAGGTTTGCCAGACCGGTGTGGTTACGTTGTTTTCAGCTATTTTTGATACAGATTTATGTTAACAGACCCTCCCGCTCTTCTATTGGTCAGATTCTGTCATGCTGTGAGTGAGTGGCAGGTGGATGTAGCCAGTCAGAGGGAAGTGTTAACAAAAACTAGTCAATATTTTAGGTATTTTAAAACACTGTATGTAGCCTGGACTCTTACTGTTTTACAATCACAACTGAACCTGGGTTGCCTGAGCCTTAACCTGCAGATAGACGACTCGTACGAGCTTTTCTCATTCTCAGTATGTGGGCCGCATATACTGCAGCAGCAGAGGTGATTAATGATTTAGGTTTAGGTAGTGAGGATTCAGAAGAGTCCCAGTTTCAGTGCTGAAATACCAACTGGATTTCAGCATCGAAACTGGCAACACAAATGAGAGACTCATGTGAGGCTCATTATGCTTTCCGTCTTGAGAACCAAAACACCAAATTTCTAACATAAACAGTTTAGGCATAATGTTAACTTCATTACTTAAGTTCTTGTTCCTCCCATGGTCAAAATAAGACCGATGTGTGGTATCTGCATCTAATTATAAAGCATTTTTATCATTCGCAATCCAGGAAGTGCGGCGTGTAGTGTACCTATGTTCCCACAGCCCTGTTTTCTCATATTTGAAATATATTGTTGAAAGCAAATCCCCATCCCCCTATATACAAATATAAGTTTCAGTATTTCATTTTCTTGATGAGATGTTTTGGGTTCTCAAATGTTGGTACTCTACTTAACATTTTTAATTAATAATTTTAGTCGTTTCAGTTCATCTCATATAATTCTGTATCCAGCCAATATCTCCAATTCCCTGAGCCAACTTGCTATTCCGCTGTATCACGGTCTCTGCCAGCTTTTACATCACATTCATATTCTAATACCAGTGCTACATTGTACCTTAGCAATGAATTCAACAATTCTGGAAGAACCTGTTAACTATCTGAGCTCAGAACATAGTGTTTCCTGGAGTCTGGCTGTCACGGTAACAAGCTGTTTGTTTGTGCTTTGTCTGGTCCAGCGATATTGTGGACTAACGCTGCGTTCATGTGGTCCTCGGGAACTTGGGGGAAAATGTTTTTTCCGAGTTGAAAAATGTGCAGGAACACTCGCACAAGTCGAAAAAACAACTCGAACTCGGGCCAAAACCTTGTGCTGAATTCCTCACCTGACGTCTCTGTGCACATAAACAAAAATCAGCTCATTTGTCAGTTTATCTGACACATTTGAGCTCTTTGACTAAAAGTGATTACATTTAGGGGTTAACTGCCACTTATCTATATCATAAGAGCAACAGATCTGCGCAAGACAGACCCGAGACTACAACTGTTTATTTAAGTATCCATTTGACGTTAACTAGCTAATGTAAACAAATGACGTAGTAGTAAGTGATAATAAAATAGTTTTGAGAAGGTTAACAGCAGCAGAGATAAAAGCACATGAACGCAAAACAATCGTAACCCCGACATCTCATCTTGGATTCCAGATTTCCCAAGGACCGCACGAATGCAGCATGAATGGTGTTGTTTAATTAGTTCACATTGCCTGCGCTAAAATGAAGCAAAGGATCCAGGTCTATGTAGTTCCCTCTGCTTTTTCCCATGGCAGTGCAACATAACAGTGAATTCCAAGGTCGCATCATGCCAAATGTGTTAGTCTCTGTTAAAGGCGCTCTACCTGATTTTTACTGTCTTAAAAACGTGAAAAACGGAACTAGTTCATTATAAACGTTTCGCAGTGGTCCAGCGTTATTCCTCACTTACCTTACGCATTCTGAGCATCCTAATTATTCACCGCAATGACTTTATACGCAAACTTTCAGAGACCAGAGTGGAGTTTTGCCATCGCAACTAGCATGCAAACCATGCACTTTCTGATTATCAATAAAAGGCATTTGAAAGGTTTTTATTCTGCGCTCTTCTCTTTTAATATACATTTTATGGTGTTTATTTGTGATTATTTATGTTTTGATTCGTTGCGTTGTGATTTTATTGTCTTTCTTATTCTGTAAAGCACTTTGAATTGCTTTGTGTACGAATTGTGCCATACAAATAAACTTGCCTTGCCTTTATAATTTAATACAGATGGCACGCAGCAGACTTATTTTGACCTGGGCACTGGGGCAAGGCGAATGTTGCTCAAATACATGGGAAAATGAGAGATTTATGACATCACAACATAAATATTCCTAAATCCGTCCAACGTTTATAAAAGAATGGTATTTCAATATGTCAGAAAGTTAAAATTCCACGTGTGGGGCTTGATTAGTTTTGGAGTGGCCAGGCTGTGTGCAGGGGCAGGTTATCAGAGCTGGGCCGGGGCCGCCGG